>BMAC01001532.1:60299-96329 GCA_014905375.1 Phtheirospermum japonicum
TATATAGAGAGAGAGAGAGAGAGAGAGAGAGAGAGATAGATAGATAGATAGATAGATAGATAGATAAATAGATATATCGGTTTTATTATAAAACCAACCGCTGGTTCCATAAGATGAAACCAGCTGCCTATGTGGCACCTACGTGGCCACAAGAAGTGGACAAATCAGATGGAAAAAGGCCAATTCAGATTTTAAAAAAAAATTGGCCAAGTTCATTCTCTATCTTCTTCGATAAAATTCGCAGGCCATATTTTCGGTTTTTCTTTTGATAAGGTTGTGGAGCTCATCTCCGTCCCAAATAGGCAGAAAAGCATGCTTATGAGGACACAAACAGTTCAAACAATTTCTCGACCCAATAGCACGAAAGTCTTCAACAATTTCAATGACAGCAATGGAGTGTGAAGAATCGAATAGAATGATTGATTTTGGGAAGGTGCCGTAAATTGGGAGTGATCAGTTATTGATAAAGGAAATATCAAACACTTGCTGGTATACTTTGAAAATGGAGATTCAGGAATTGTCATTTTTGCATATTGCCGACTTTAAACCCTCCTTAAAACTTTTGGTGCACTTTTGTGTTTCTGATTTAATATTGGGCCTCATGCACACATAATCCAAGTTCTTGAATAAGACCAGACCAGTTTTTAATGTTATCTATCAATAATAGAAATGGGAAATTATATTCCCAGCCAACACATTACTAGCCAACCATTATTATGTATAGATGGTGAGGATAAAGATCATGGTCCCATAGAACGGTTTTTTTATTGGAAAGTTGTTGCTGCAGTTGCAAGAACAAGGCGGGCCAAGGTCTTATTTTTAAAAGATTACCCATAAAGTTACCTATAAGTACAAAAGTTACCCATAAAGTTTAGCCTAATAACAAAGAAATTCCAATTATCATTTTCAAAATACCTAAAATACCCACAATTTGTATATAGAATCAAATGTGAGAGGTTTTTTTTTTTTAAAGATTTTTGTCGTTGTTTTGTAATAAAAGAAAAATTTTTATTTTACATGCACATCGAAACAATAAATTACTATGCAAGATAATTAAAGGGTTAATTTCAAAAACTACTCTTGAGGTTTGGGCTAATAAAAAAAACTAATTAAGGGGCTATCTACAATATTTTTATAGATGTGAAAGGAGGATTGGAATAATTTCTTCTTATGAAGGGTATATGTAGAAAAAAGAAATATTCAAGGGTATTTTCGTTATTGTTTTTTTTTGTGTGTGTATAATTAGGTCAAGCTCCGGGGTACTTTCTGATATTAATTACCCTTGAAATTTAAAGTGAAGAGTATTTTTATTTTACTATGTACTTAATATTTACTTTATGAACTTAATATTTTTTTTAATAAATATTACGTTTTATACTTTTCTTAACAATGCCCGCGTAAACGCTGGTTTTCGAACTAGTATATACATATATATATATATATATATAGACAGATAGATAGATATATCGGTTTTGTTATAAAACCAACCGCTGGTTCCATAAGATGAAACCAGCTGCCTATGTGGCACCTACGTGGCCACAAGAAGTGGACAAATCAGATGGAAAAAGGCCAATTCAGATTTAAAAAAAAAATTGGTCAAGTTCATTCTCTCTCTTCTTCGATAAAATTCGCAGGCCATATTGCGCTCCAATTTGCACACAAAAACAACGTGGAAAATCAAGATTCCACAAGCAACGAGGAGGAAGAGACAAATTCGGAATCCGATGAAGCCAACTCATATGAGGAAAGTGGCGAGAAATCTGCTGCGCAAAGCAGCCCTAATCGCAGCAACGTTCCTGCAGATTTTAAAAACTCGAAATCAAAAGAGGTAAATATGGCTGAACCCTTTGATAATGTTGATGGGAATTGTGTTGATGTTGTTGAGTTGGGGAAGGAGGATAAGGACTAATAGGAGTCAGGTTCGAAGATGCCCAGAAATCCTAATTCCTTGGAATTAGAGGATGCACATAACGTGCTCGACAAACTGCCTGAACCAATGGGGAAAATTACACAGGCTGTTTCCAGCATTAATTTGCATACTACACCTGTACCTCAGCCAAACGAGAAAGCCTGGGTATCATTAACCCAAAATAGAGATGTCTCAAAGGGTGAAATTCTGAATTATGATCTCGACGTTGATAATGTCGACGTCGTCGAATAAAGAAGAATGGTTAGATAAAGTTGATGACGCTTGGGGATTCTGTTTGGCGGGACATTTTGCTGCTAAATTTTCGAGAAAACAAGCGATCGATAAATTATGCATTATGGACAAAACCAACGGCGAGCAGGGACCAAAAAGGACCTTACATGCACAGGGACATGAGGTTTTGGGCAAAAAAGCAGGCATTTCGGGACAGTCGGCTAATTTTAAAAATAAATCGAAACATAACTTAGTCCGTAAAAAAGGGATAGAGTACCACAATAAATCACAAGGGCGGCAATGAGACATGGAGATCTCAACAAGAAACCAGGCTGATTTCGGGACGAGTAAAAATGAAACGTATTTCAATGGAAGGAAGCAAAGCAACCCATTTGAGTATTTGCAAGAGGATTTTCCGAACACTCCAGCCGAAGCGATTGCCAAAGAAGCGACAAAGTAAATTTCCAAGACATTGAAACCAACGTAGACGCTTAGAGTATTATTTAGTCTTTAATGTTTGGACATGTATTTCCGTAGTCGTAATTTGTTTTTATATTGCCTTCATAAGATTTGAGTCAGGTTAGTAAGGGATTTCCATTCGGGGGAGTTTCGTCTCCCCCGAATCACCTCGACTCATTTTCATTTATGATGTAGTTTGTTTTGTATTTCATGCTTGCATACATTTGTTATGTTCCCTCTTTTGATCAATACAAACTTCTTTAACGATCAAAATAAAAAATTACTAGATTTTTGTGAGATTAATGACGAATTCAACAATCTCCTACTCACTCACACACTGGATATATCTACAATAATTGACATTGCGCATCTAAATAGGTGAGATATTCTGATTTCATGGTCATGAAAAATATCCTTGAACATTACACAACTTTCATTTATAAAAATTACAATACTCCCCCTGAAGAAGCTACATAATCAAATGCCTTTCTTTCTTGTAATCTCATGTCTCATTGTCTCCATCTCATGTTCCATTCAATCCACCTTGCCAGATTGAGTAACCATTTGTTGGTTCATCTTTTGAACAGTTTCTTCTTTGAATATATATTGTACATTATAAGCTCCCATATCATTCTCATAGAAAGTAAACAAAAACTTAGAGCTATTACATAAGTGGTCTCAGTGGCATTCACAAAGGTGCTCATCATCAGATCTAAGCTTGCTTAATAAATAAAATAGAAACACCTTTCCCAATAAAATCGCACATGAAATTTACACAACTGGATTTCAAACATCATCCTCGGTCCTTAAACATGAAAATAGTACAATATTACAAGATCCTTGAACATTACACAGTTTTCAAAAATTACAAGAATGTTCATTAAGAAACTACATAATCCACCAACGCCCCTGCTTTCTTGTAATCTCACGTTTCATTGCCTCCATCTCATGTCCCATTCGATAAAATTGGTTGGTTCATCTTCCGGAACTCTTCAATTAACATAGCCGAAATTCTCGACAAGGGGTCCTGTCAATTTTTGATGTCCGCATCTTCATATATGATCCACAACCACATATTATTCGGATTTCTCAGTATTCGCACTTGACGACGACATTGGACTGAGAACCCTAATACAATGATAAACATAACAACAACTTTTGTGAGGAATTCGAAGAATCGGCAGAACTGAACATCTTTCATGAGCAAAAATGCTACATATACCATAGAAACTCAAAATCACGTATAAATACAAAATCAAACCAATAAAAGATTTACATCAAAATCAATATGGAGGTACAAAAAAAATGAAAGAACAGAAACCCCAAACAAAATATAAGAAAACATCAAAAACCCGAATGAAAACGCCAAATAAAATCGAACAACCCTAAATCTTAAATAAAAGCATCAAGTTGTTTCCACAAAAAACATCCATGTAACAACTACACACACATTCAATAAAAGCAAACCTTCTTTTTTACAGTTACAAACTAAATTAATTTCAAATTAATTTAACTTAATCCCTAAAAAGTTGAACCCTAGGACAAGAAAAAATCAAACCAAACTCACAAAAAACTCGAACCCTAGGTACAACAAAAAATAGAAACAAAACCCCCCAAAAATCAAACAACGAGAAAGGGTAAATCAAACCTTTCGAGCCCTATGATGAGAATTCTTGGTTAAATTGTTCGCCCCTGATGTTTAAATTGTCACCCCTGATGTTCGCGGTCGTCAGAATCAGTTGAAAAAGAAAGAAAACAAACTCGATCTGCTGCTGTTTAAAATCCAAAAATCTAAATCTACATTTGATGCAGGCTATGCTGCAAAAATCTCGGGAAAGTCAACATCTGTTGTGTTTGTGTTCGTCCCCAACAAGAATATGACCGCCAGTCGATTTACAACACAAATCGAAGAGAGTGGGCGGCGAGCCCTAGTTTTCTAGAAATGTCAGAGAGAGAGAGAGAAGGGAGACATTCGTCGGGCAAGAAGATGGTTGCCGCCGGTTGATGTTATTCACAAATTGAAGATAGAGGGGGTAGCAAGCTCCCATTTTGGCCGAAAATGTCGAAGACAAAGGAATAAGAAAATGAAAAAATGGGAATGAGGAGAGCATAAGAGAAATTTAATTCTGACCATAAAATTTTTTCCATCTTATTTGTCCACTCTTTGTGGCCACGTAGGTGCCACGTAGGCAGCTGGTTCCATCTTATAGAACCAGCTATTGGTTTTGTAGCAAAATCGATATATATATATATATATATATATATATATATATATATATATATATATATATATATATATATATATATATATATATATATATATATAATTACACTACGAATAGATTGAAGTGTTTGATATACAAATCTCAAATAATTGAAACATCAAAATAATTAATTTTGATAATTTTAGGGATCTGAGAAATACAGATCTATTAAGATTATATTTGCAAGCATATATTGCTTGAATCTGAAAGAAATCCACCCTATTGCAAAATTGAATTTCGATAACTACCAAATGAATTTTGAACAAAATAAGAATAAAAAAAATGTGACGGAATCAATTTCTTTTGAAAGAATTTTTCAGATCTTGAAACTGAAATAATTTTGAACAAAATCAGAATCACAACATGAATATACTGAAATATAGAGAAACCGAAAGATCAGAATCACAACGTGATTATAGTGAAATTTCTCAGATCTTGAAACCAAAAGAATATTTGATAATCCACCCTAATATTTGAAAATTACACTAAAAAAGTTTTTGAAAGAATTTCTCAGATTCCGATAATTTCAAATCCATGATTGAAAATGTGAAAATGTCCACGAAAGAATTTTTCACAATACTAAAAATGTTTAAAAAATATTTCTATTAATTTCAAATCCATGATTGAAAATGTGAAAATGTCCATGAAACAAAGAGAACATGTGTAAGAGCCAAAATAAATAAATAAAATCTTCAACTAAACATCAGACATCGTAAAATAATATATGATAAAAACAAACTTTGGACAATATCCAGTAAACTGCTCAAAATCTCAACATATATATTAAAGCATAACTTTAGATGCAATTAGAAATACCACATCGTATTGCATGGACACAAAGACTTTTTTTTTTTCATGTATCCACAATTTTTTGATTCACAAACAATATACATAGAGATCAAAACACCTTTTTATATCAAGTCCAACAACATAAGAATATGTATACATTGTTACAAAAAAATGATAATAGATTTGATTCCAAAATATGCTTACAAATTCTCATCATCTTAACCAATCTCTTTACATCTCCACACCAATTTCAAATATCGCAGCTCATGAGTAGTGTTTCATAAATATATAGTGCATGCATCTCACACATTCTCTAAAAAAGCAAATGAATGTAAGGGTTAACTATAAGAAAACAATCAAGTCAATCAAGCAACATATATGGATTCAAAAGGAAAAAAAATCCAAACAATCTGCTACTCCAAACAATCCAAGTTCCAACATATAGTTATCTACACGCTTTATATTTGTCCTAATTTATTCCTAATCCGAATGAGAATCATCCAACGCGATATTTAATAGAATATACCCATTGAATTCTTTGTTGCTGTCGATATTTTTGAAATGATAAAAAATCATGAAGTACATATATTATTTAAAATCTATATATGCGACTAACAATAAAAAAGAAGCAATTATACATAGTTACGAAGAGGATAAATGAATTTACGAAGTAAACTCATAAAATATTAATTATTTCAAGCTAAAGAGCCTCATACACAGACTTCAAATAAATCATCCAAGAAAAAGGTAAAATATTAATTTATTAGCCAATAAAATATAAAGTAAAAAGAAGAAACAAACTTTTTATTTGGTGTGACTCGAAATCGGATCTCGCGCAATCCCTGGTGCAAAGAATCTAGCCAAATCGAAGAACTGTGAGAAATATATCAATGGAAAAAATAAGAAAACTGAAAGGAGAGATCCAATTTACGAATCTCAATCAATTGAATTTAGCCACTTTTTAACTAAATATGTCGTCTCTAATCGAGCAAACAAAAACCCATTGCACCTCTTTCGTCTACTAATCCCGGTGGATCCACTTCCCACCAACCCTACGACATCCCACATGTCGATAAAAGCACAGATTCGACCATCCTCGTTCAAGCGCCCACTTAAATCCCTTCATCTTTTGCCCTAAAATTGAACTCCAGAGATAAACCCAACAATGTCTCAATAATAAAATAAGAAGGAAATCGAATGCAAAAAAAGGTTCCAAAAAGAAATACAAATCCAAAATTTTGATATATAAGGAACTGTGAATCCAATTTGGCTACAGAGAAATTAGCAGAGAGATGTAGAATTGCGGGGTGTGATTTAATGAGATTATATTTTAAAACATGACCTCGAAATTTTTTGAAATGATCATAGCTAAAATCGGTAAAATTTAGTGATTATTTTGATGATCTGTCCGATAGCTGAAAGAAGAAATGAAAAAAAACACAACGGAGAGCGACGCTCAAGAGGATGAACCCTACGTTTTGTGAAACTAACTAAAATAGATAAAAAAAAAGTTGTTATTTATACCTCATGAAAAAATTAGCCTTATTCCAAAATCGATCCCAATAAACCACAACTCGACACCTCAGTATAGGAGATATCACAAGTTGCCACATGTACCCTGAAATGCTCACTATTAACAAATGTGGTGGATTTTGTGTGTTGCTTTTTTATTTGATCATTAAGTAATTTCTGACTTAATTAAATAAGAGATTAATTATTCATATTATTATGGTGAGTATTAATAAATAATTTATCAATTTTGTTATTAATCAGATCCTATAGAGTATAGGAGAATTTTAAGGCGCCTTTGTTATTTTTAAAAATTTCATTCATTCAATTTTAACCAAATAGTTTTTTTTATCACATATCTTATAAGGATGGACATTGATGTATTATATATTTTTTCAAAATATTCTTTAACAATGGCTGAATAAATGTTATAGAAAATAACACGTTATATTCAATAAATAGAAATTATATTTGAAAACTAAAGTTGTTTTAAAAATTCCAAGAATTTTTGTAGACTGGAAAGAAGATAAATATGAATTATTTTTTAACACAAAAATTTATTTTAACAATTTCTAAATTATTTAAAACTGAAATTTGAAGGTATTCAAAAACTTGCATGAATTCAAATTAAACACAGATATTAGTTGTGATGTTGAGACATCCTCACTAACATCTTTGTACATATAAGAAATACGCAGAAATAACTTTTGTCTATGAGTTAAATAAACTCATAGAATGCGACCTTAGGCCAGAAAACATATCACTAGAAATAACGAAATTGTTTTACAAAATATAAAACAATTGTATCTAGTAATATTATGAAATAATCTAAACTCGCTCGTAAAATCTCCAAGTTTGATCAAACATAATCTTTAAGAACTCTCAAATGATGAGCGATCTATGCTGTAGTGAACTTTCTATTTTTCTCGTCCTCTCGTCACCTTTGTTCATCAAAAGCCAAGTGATATAAATAATCCAACTTCCTTGAAAGAGTTCTAACTCCATAAAAGAAGATTAAGATAATTATCTTGAAATATCAAGTAGATAAAGACTAATAAAAGATTCACCAAGATAAAGGAATCTAGTATTTACTAGATTAATCTACTAAACATTCTAACTAACACGAGTGTCCAGAAGGGCAAATAATATTTAACAAAATAAAACAATCGATTGTATATTTAATAAAAAACAATAGAAACTAAAATCCTATCAATATCCCCCTTTTGCCTTTCTGGACAAAAACCGTTTTAAGCGACTCCCTCTGTGTCACACAACTATCTACTCCCCCTGAATAGCTGAGGGCTGCAAAGATATTAGTGTGAATGATAATAGCAAAGAATATAAAAATGTAATAACATAAGCAAATAATTAATCAAGAAAATATTCAAAAACATAATCCAACCAAACATAAGAAGTTTAAAAAGTATCATCAGAATAATTCAGACAAAACATAAGAAATAAAAGACAAAATCCATGTCCAGCTCGCTTGTTTAGGTACTGGGAGCCCGATTCCTCATCGACCGCTGAGGAGTAGTTATGAGAGCCTCCTTGTCACCATCAACATCATCAACCACCTTCTTCTTTCGCTTGTCTTCCGCAGCCCACTTCTTGCTTTTGTCTTCTCCCCCTTTTTGACCAGAATGCAAAAGGAGCGCCTTTGTGTAGAAAGTCCGCAATTGCACCAGCCCATCAAGATGGGCCTGAGCTCCGACAATCTGATGATCAATTAAGCTCAGTTGCAATTGTAAATCAGAAACAACAATAGTTACAGAGGTAAGTGTGTTAGTCCCGGTGTTAGTGACATTGGGACCAATATCCCGAGCAGCAACACCAGCACCCCGATCCTCATCATCCAAAAACTCCAAAGGCAGATTAATGATGTGATATGGTCCTTCAAAGTTCTTATGTCTAATCCCAAAGAAACTAGGCTCTCCGCTGAAATGTTCCTCACTGATCGAGGATTTCTTAGCACTCTAAGAAATCGTCTCCGCAATAGTACGGAGTCGATTGTAGAGCGGTAAGCTTTCCCGAGTCGTGTCTCTCGAGGATTAAATATAATCGGCGATCGGTGTTTTTACTCTCTTGCTAATCAAAATTACACTAATATAAACTAAGAAAGCATTAAGTCATTGGTTTGGTTTGAGTTTTTGAAAGTTAATCAACTAAGACAAGAATTAAAAGATATTTTAAATGAAAATAATGAAAATGAGGGTTTAGGGTGTTCGGTTCGTCTCCACGATCAATCAGTTTTTGCCAAGCACTTAATCCACGATTCGGGGTTGTCAATCCCAAATGTCGATCAAGTATTGGGGTCGTCAATCCCAATTCTCAACAAGCTCCGACTAATGGCTCTAAACGAACTTAGACCCTCAACCCATAATTTCTAAACCAAATGCATCAAATGTAAATTAAAGTTTGCTTGAAAGTAATTAACTAATGGCATTACTTTAAACCTAATTAAAAGCCTTAAATAAATTAAAACTAGTTGATCAAGAAAAGCTTGCAATTAAAAGAGAAGTCATGGAGGGAAAATCAAAGCATTTGAGATTGAGAATGGAACAAGTCCAGATTCCACCAAGGAGAGTTGTTTTTTTGTGGATAATGGGTAGGAATAATATATGGGTAGATAAGGGGCAAAATGGTCTTTTATTTCCGCTAAAATCACAAATCCTCAGTGTTGCAGTCGATCGACTGCCTTGTTCAAACGCCCCAGCTTCTGCCGAGCAGTCGATCGACTGAAAAATATACGGAATCAGCCATCGATGTCTTCATATGAAATCTAGACCTCCCTCTTGACTTTCATTTGGCGTTTGATTTGCATCAATTAGAATTGTTTTCCTAGAATTATGGGCTTCGCACCAAATCTTGCCACAAGCGAGGCCATGGCGCACTGTCTCCACTTAAAGCTGCTTTTTACAATTTTTAGACTCAGAATTCGGGATTGTTGTAAACACAAGAGTTGTAGAATTTTCTCTGATATTTCCAATGATGTAAAGTGGAGACAAATGGAACTAGTGTTTTTGGAGTTATGCTTGTATTACGACAGCTGATATATCCACCGAGCGAATGCGTGAGGTGCCAATGAATATGGCCACATTTCTCGTCATTTCCGATCGATCCTCGAACCAAAGATATTCCGTGGATTGGAAATGAGTTTCTAGGGTTTGAATCATCTTCCGACCTCGTCGTGGGCTCACTTTGACCAAAGTTGACCTTCAAAACAAAATTAATAAAAAAAACTAAGAAAATATAAGAAAAACTACTAAAAACAAATAAAACACTACAAAACCTAAAACTAACAAAATAGTTCCAAAACGACTCCTAATACCCATAAATTAAATCAATACACATGCAAACGCAACCCAAAAAGGTAACAAAAATGCGTACAAAAAAGTACAAATCAACCACCCCACACTTAGAATGATTGCTTGTCCTCAAGCAATACTAATCTAGAATTACGAAACTACTCTCGGATGATCCTAAACTAATGCACAAACCTAATTCGAGACGTCGTATGCTACAATGCTTGTTAACTTGGCTAAAAGGACGACAATGATGCGTTGACAAATAATGTTTAGATCGACTCCCGAAACCTAAAAGTACTAGGTAACCCTCCAAGTCGGTTCCCTCATCCTTGCCCCGGTTAAGGTCTATCCACGGTCGAACCGTTAATCGGCTCCCTACTAGCCCCGATCGTCCACAAATCTCTTTAACAAATAAAATCTAAAAAAGGAAAAAGAGGAGTTTATTACTTAATAACTACAAGGATTTATAACTTATCCTTGTTTATTCATCATCATTTCTCTTTTTTTTTCTTCTTTTTTTTCGGATTTTTTTTTTGTTTTGGTACCCAAGGAGATGAGGCACTTAAGTACAAGAGATATACAAATAGAAATCAACAACTCCGATCGTACATTGCTACTAGCAACTTACAATGTTTTCGATCGAGCACATGAAGCAATTGACGACTCCAAAATACAAAACAAAATCCTATAGAGAATGTTCGACGATGAGACTAGTTGAGGCACTAATTCTAATTGATCTCAAGGATACCACGAAGCTAAAGCCGAAAAAAGTTCCCAATAAGTTAAGCCACCTATTCCACTACATCCGATCGACAATCTAAACTCACTAACCAAATCATCAAAATTGCATCACTTCGCCAAGGTTCCAAGCAAAAATAACATGCACGCTACTCAAATTAAGACAAGCAGGCATACAACAACTTAAAATCCTAAGACGAACCCTAAACACCCCACACTTAAAACCTAGCAATCTCCTCATTGCATATTAAGCTAAGTAAAGTGGTAAAAAGTGTAAGGAAAAGAGAACAACCCTATTTCCGAGCTTGTGTTGACGCATTGTGCATAAGTCCTCTCCGGGAGTCGAGGCGAGCGATCTACAAGAAATGAACAAACGGGGGTTTCAAAAACAAGATATTTACAAAAAGTGATTTTTTTTCTTTTTCTTTTCCTTTTTTTATTAGTTTTTCTCTCTTTTTTTTGGGGATTTTTTTCTTTTTTTTTTTTACAAATTGGGTTGACTCCCAAATAGCGCTACTTTAACATCTATAGCTAGACGATTTATATAATTGATGCTATCCGGGATCCGAGAAGAGGTGGCAATCATGCCACGCCTTGGTGTTCTCTAGAAGACACACCGGGTGACAAAAATCACCAAGGCGGGCACATCGGGCAAGCCGGAAGGTCAATACAACAAAACAACGAGCGTGCTTCGGTGTTCGTAAAAGTGAGTAGTCGACCACCCAAACGTGATCATCCCAAAATGGGTCGACGTACTCCTTCATCTCCCCGACCGTCATCTTCTCGCTCTCGACTTTAGAAGTAGTTGTAGTCGGGCAAAAGAGAGTAGGATCCAACACATCCCCCACTACCTCTTCCACCTCCACTTAGGTTATGGGAAGTGAAGTCGGTGGAGAATAAGAAGGTCTTGAGTCGGAATAAGAAAGTTTGGGCCCATTCTGGACCGATCGAAGCTTACGGGTCATCATAACTCGACGGGACCCGATAGCTTGGAGGAGTGATGTACGGATTTGGATATTCGGGAGTTTGGATATAAGGGTCATCATATAGAAAACTAGCACGGTAGTTTGCCATCCTCGGTCGGATTAATCAAGCGGGCCGTGAGGTGATGATGCGAGCCCGATTGACACTTAATGCGAAGGCATCCATTGATCGTGGTGTGTGTGGGCGGGCGACATCGGATTCTCGAATGAGTTGATTTGCCTAGCCTCTCGTCCGAACTATCGACTACCTAGCATGCACAACACTCAACAAAGGATTACGAGTATCGAAAGTAAAATAAAAATCTAAACTAACTACCAACTAAGATAACAAGAGAAGTAATTAAAAACACCATTAGCCTTAATCTATCCCCGGCAACAGCGCCAAAATTTGATCGAGGATTTCTTAGCACTCTAAGAAATCATCTCCGCAATAGTACGGAGTCGATTGTAAAGCGGTAAGCTTCCTGAGTCGTCTCTCTCGAGGATAGATATAATCGGCGATTGGTGTTTTTACTTACTCTCTTGTTAATCAAAATTACACTAATCTAAACTAAGAAAGCATTAAATCATTGTTTTGGTTTGAGTTTTTGAAAGTTAATCAACTAAGACAAGAATTAAAAGATATTTTAAATGAAAATAATGAAAATGAGGGTTTAGGGTGTTCGGTTCGTCTCCACGATCAATCAGTTTTTGCCAAGCACTTAATCCACGATTCGGGGTTGTCAATCCCAAATGTCGATCAAGTATTGGGGTCGTCAATCCCAATTCTCAACAAGCTCCGACTAATGGCTCTAAACGAACTTAGACCCTCAACCCATAATTTCTAAACCAAATGCATCAAATGTAAATTAAAGTTTGCTTGAAAGTAATTAACTAATGGCATTACTTTAAACCTAATTAAAAGCCTTAAATAAATTAAAACTAGTTGATCAAGAAAAGCTTGCAATTAAAAGAGAAGTCATGGAGGGAAAATCAAAGCATTTGAGATTGAGAATGGAACAAGTCCAGATTCCACCAAGGAGAGTTGTTTTTTTGTGGATAATGGGTAGGAATAATATATGGGTAGATAAGGGGCAAAATGGTCTTTTATTTCCGCTAAAATCACAAATCCTCAGTGTTGCAGTCGATCGACTGCCTTGTTCAAACGCCCCAGCTTCTGCCGAGCAGTCGATCGACTGAAAAATATACGGAATCAGCCATCGATGTCTTCATATGAAATCTAGACCTCCCTCTTGACTTTCATTTGGCGTTTGATTTGCATCAATTAGAATTGTTTTCCTAGAATTATGGGCTTCGCACCAAATCTTGCCACAAGCGAGGCCATGGCGCACTGTCTCCACTTAAAGCTGCTTTTTACAATTTTTAGACTCAGAATTCGGGATTGTTGTAAACACAAGAGTTGTAGAATTTTCTCTGATATTTCCAATGATGTAAAGTGGAGACAAATGGAACTAGTGTTTTTGGAGTTATGCTTGTATTACGACAGCTGATATATCCACCGAGCGAATGCGTGAGGTGCCAATGAATATGGCCACATTTCTCGTCATTTCCGATCGATCCTCGAACCAAAGATATTCCGTGGATTGGAAATGAGTTTCTAGGGTTTGAATCATCTTCCGACCTCGTCGTGGGCTCACTTTGACCAAAGTTGACCTTCAAAACAAAANTGATCGAGGATTTCTTAGCACTCTAAGAAATCGTCTCCGCAATAGTACGGAGTCGATTGTAGAGCGGTAAGCTTTCCCGAGTCGTGTCTCTCGAGGATTAAATATAATCGGCGATCGGTGTTTTTACTCTCTTGCTAATCAAAATTACACTAATATAAACTAAGAAAGCATTAAGTCATTGGTTTGGTTTGAGTTTTTGAAAGTTAATCAACTAAGACAAGAATTAAAAGATATTTTAAATGAAAATAATGAAAATGAGGGTTTAGGGTGTTCGGTTCGTCTCCACGATCAATCGGTTTTTGCCGAGCACTTAATCCACGATTCGGGATTGTCAATCCCAAATATCGATCAAGTATTGGGGTTGTCAATCCCAATTCTCAACAAGCTCCGACTAATGTCTCTAAACGTACTTAGACCCTAAACTCATAATTTCTAAACTAAATGCATCAAATGTAAATTAAAGATTGCTTGAAAGTAATTAATTAATGACATTAGTTTAACCATAATTAAAAGCCTTAAATAAATTAAAACTAGTTGATCAAGAAAAGCTTGCAATTAAAAGAGAAGTCATGGAGGGAAAATCAAAGCATTTGAAATTGAGAAAAGTCAAAGGCTTTTAAATAGAACAAGACGAATTACCAAAGAGGAAAGTCCTATTTGGATTTTGACAACAAAGTGTTTGTTTAACTAAAAGGGGTAAGAAGCTTGAAAATGAAAGAATTCATGGAGTTTTGCAAGAACAAGAACAAACTAAAATCTAGAAGTGAGAAATTGAAGAACAATGGAAAGAAAAAAACACAAACCAAATCTTAATAACCAACACAACAACAAGATTAATCATTCAAGAACAAAGCATAACAATGAAGGGAAAGAAAACTATCAATTGCATTAAGCACCAAACAAGAACTTCAAATGTAGATTACAACCTTCAAAAGCAAATCCATATCTTCAACACAATTAAAGCCACAAATGAAGGAGTTGTCACCCTCTCCAACACTTTCTAACTAAAACTTACCTAACTAAACTAACTACTAAGCTAGCTGAACTACACTAAACTAAGGATTATCAACTAGGGTTTATTATTGCAAGAGTAAAGGTTTGGAGGAAATGGAACAAGTCTAGATTCCACCAAGGAGAGTTGTTTTTTTTTGGATAATGGGTGGGAATCATATATGGGTAGATAAGGGGCAAAATGATCTTTTATTTTTTCCAAAATCACAAATCCTCAGCGTTGCAGTCGATCGACTGGAAGTGCAGTCGATCGACTGCCTTGTTCAAACGCCCCAGCTTCTGCCGAGCAGTCGATCGACTGAAAAATATACGGAATTAGCCATAGATGTCTTCATATGAAATTTAGCCCTCCCTCTTGAATTTCATTTGGAGTTTGATTTTCATCAATTAAAATCTTCTTCCGAGAATTATGGTATCCGCACTAAAACCTGCCACAAGTGAGGCCATGGCGCACTGTCTCCACTTAAAGCTACTTTTTACCATTTTTAGACTTAGAATTCGGGATTGTTGTAATACAGCGCTCATCCATGACCTGAAGTTATACTTGGACCCAATAATTTCAAAAACGCAATCAGCGCATCACTCTACTCCGACCTCCAGCACTACGAAAATGTGTAAGTCCCCCAGATCCTTCATCCTTTCAATAATTTAATTTCGCTATCATGAATGTATTGCATCTGCTGATTTATTGTATTTTTGCAATGTTCCCCTTCCCATGTACTTCTTAATTATTGGTGAAATCAGCATCCTCTAACCCCAACTCCCAAAATTCGCGCCTCTACCCCGATTCAAGCCCTACCGAAAACCCTTACATCCTTAAGAGAAGACGAAAACAACCCCCATCTCCAATCGCCGGCCTTCATGACGAGCCTGAAGGCGACGTTAGTTGGTCGGAAATAGAAGCTAAAACCAGAGCCCATACTGAGGCTCGAGCACAGTTGGAAAACATAATCGAAGATCCTTCCCCTACCCCTTACAAACATTCCTGAGGGCATTCCCGTAATAAAACATACAAACCCACCGCCCTGCGAGCATTTCCTAGAAAACCTAGTGACTGTAGCTCACGCTATAAAAGCTACCGACTTACCTCCCTCAACCCATACAACCAAAGAAATCAAAGATAATTATTGGTTACTCCCCGACTCGGAAAAACTTGATGAGTTCAAACGATCCCTAAACCTCCCCAACACCGCCGAAATGATCTTACCCGATATTCTACACCTCGATCCCATGAAACCCTCTCCAAACCACATAACCCTTTTCGACGAGCTACTTAGGGCAGGATTTAGGTTCCCAGCCCATCCATTTTATGTTGGAATTTCGCATTTGTACAAAGTTTCCTCTTTACAATTGACCCCTAACTCCATGAAATTTCTGGCGGGGTATATCATTTTGTGTAAATACTATAATACCCAGCCTGACCCAGGTTTTTTTCAATTTTGCTTCCAAATAAAATATCAACAGAATTCGTTCTACTTTGCAGCTCGCCCCGGCCAATCTCGCTTTTTGATAAACCCTTCTAATAAAGTCCCCGAATGGAGAATGAATTTCTTCTTCATTCCTAATACGGAAGATTGGCATTTTCTGACCGAGCTACTATACCATACCCCCAAACAACACAAATAACCCACTCCCAAACATTGCCTAGTTTTGTACAAAAAATACTCGAACCAGCTCGCGGAATGGAGCAAGCGCCCTTTTGATGTGGTGATGCTCACAAGTCAATCCAATGTTTTCCGGTACGTAGGCATTGACTCCCGTCCAGTCGAACCAGACCTTGCCCTTACCGAGTCTGAGTCTGGTAGGTTTCCCAAGTCTTATAATTCTACCTCAATCTCCACTGTCAAAATTGAATAATAACACCTTTTATTGCCACTGCAGTTGCGTTCATCAATAGCTGTGCCGCATCTCGCTCTGAGACAGCCAAGGAATAGCCTTCTCCACAGCCCGCCGTCGCTCCAGTACCTCCTCCCGTTGATGTAGATGAGGCATTAAATTAGGCCTTCGGGACTGGAGCGGAAGATGACGACGTGGAAGAGATCCAGCTGATAAAGAGATCTCAAAAGGCCAAGGGGAAACGCCCCCTGAAACCGGCTGTCAAGAATCCGAGCCCTCCTGAGACAAAATGTCGCTGCCTCCAAAAGACCTATGCTGCAACCTCCTCCAGCTCGCCTGGTCTGAGCAAAAGATTGTCTCAATGCGATAACGCCAAGGAGATCCAGGCCTTCCTCAAGGAGCGCATAGCCAAACAGGTAGACCCCGAAAAAACCCTTTCCTCTAACACAATTTACACTTGCAAATTCTTATAAAATGTTATGGTGCAGCTGAACCCCCTGGTATCCAAGCTTTCCGAAGAATTAATGGCTCGATCAACGGAGAGTGAACTCCAAAAGACAAGCGACGAGCTGACCGCACAGACCGAACAACAAACGCGGCAGCTGTCATTGACTCGAGGAGAGATGGATGGCGCGATCAAACTGTTGAAGGCTTGCGAGGAAGAGATATTGATTCTGAAAAGCCAGGTGAACAGCCTAAAGGATAAGGCAGTTCGCACAGGCAATGAGCTCAAGGATGCACAGAGACAGGCTGGGGAGCTCACACTGCAAAATCAAAAACTTCAAGAACAGAATCAAGCAGTTCACGAGCAGGGCGTGGCTGAAGGTCGGAGGACCTTTTTGTCAAGCTTGGTTGGCAAGAAGTTCATGAGCGCCTATCGAGAGGAACTAGTGGAGGCATATGAGAAGTCCTCCATATATTTTGGTACGATGGCTGCTGGTGCCTAAGAATGGCTCTTCACTGCTGCTGGGATAATCAAAGAGAAGGTCGCAGCTCTGAATGTCACTTACACTCCCGACGTTCCAGCCATCATCAACCAGATGACTCCCTTCAGCACCTTCAAAGACGATTGGAAACAACCAATTGACGCGAAGTGGTGGCTATCATACCAGAGTCGAGCCATCCTGTCTACCAAGCTATCCCCCGAGCTAGAGACGCCTCTGGAAGACCTGATTCCTCTGTCTGAACCAAGTGCCACTGAAAACCTGCCACCTCCTTCCTTTGAAAAAACTGTCTGAAAAACCTGTACTTATGCCCATAATATGTAGGAGTAATTTATTATCCCTGTAAACACGTTCACTTTATTCAATATCTGCATAGCTTATTAATTCTCAGCATGCACAATCCTGCACTTAAAACTTATGTAAAAACCACAAACCATGTACGAAATAAACCTTATCTAATATAGGTCGCACGAAATTACAACCCATCACACTTCTCCCATGAGATCGCAAGATCCTAAAAACAATCAAAATATAACCCACAAACGCTATAATCAACCAGCATT
This sequence comes from Phtheirospermum japonicum, assembly GCA_014905375.1. Lineage (NCBI taxonomy): Eukaryota > Viridiplantae > Streptophyta > Magnoliopsida > Lamiales > Orobanchaceae > Phtheirospermum > Phtheirospermum japonicum. The sequence goes on from BMAC01001532.1 coordinate 78,508, forward strand.
CAGAAAAAAACAACCATCCATAAGAACATGAGGAAAACATGTAAGTCAAACATATCCCTTCCAAGCACAAGTAAAACATCACAACCACTTAACCATAGAAAATCATCAAGATAGCTCGCCAAACTTTATTTATTATATATTACGAAAAAAAACCCTAAAAGGGTACATTACCAAGATAAACACGAGAGAAGTACCCCCCGGTCAAGGGTTACCTTCTCCCGCAAAATACATAGACACCCTCGCCGACCTGATAGAAGCGTCAGCCCACAAAAACAAAAACTCCACTACGAGAGAGGTGCCCCCGAACAAGGGTTACCCTCTCCCACCATCCCCGACCTAATAGAAGCGTCAGCCCACAAAAACAACAACTCCACTACGAGAGAGGTGGCCCCCGAACAAGGGTTACCCTCTCCTATCATCGCCGACCTAATAGAAGCGTCAGCCCACAAAAAAACAACTTCACTACGAGAGAGGTGCCCCCCGAACAAGGGTTACCCTCTCCCACCATCGCCGACCTAATAGAAGCGTCAGCCTACTAAAACAAAAACTCCACTACGAGAGAGGTGCCCCCCGAACAAGGGTTACCCTCTCCCGCCATCACCGACCTAATAGAAGCGTCAGCCCACTGAAACAAAAACTCCACTATGAGAGAGGTGCCCCCCGAACAAGGGTTACCCTCTCCTGCCACGCCGACCTAATAGAAGCGTCAGCCCACTGAAACAAAAACTCCACTACGAGAGAGGTTCCCCCCAAACAAGGGTTACCCTCTCCCGCCCCCAACACACCACAACCGCCCTCTAAGCATAATACTTCTTCAAATGGCACACATTCCAGCTTCTAGGAAATATTTTTCCACTCGTATCCTCAAGTATATAATCTCCCCCTTGAAATACCCTTACAACTTTAAACGGCCCAACCCAATTCGGCTCCAATTTCTTAGTCATACGTAACGCATCAACTCGCCTCCATACCAGGTCGCCGACCTGAAAACAGTGATGCTTGACCCTTTTATTAAAAGCAGCTTGTACCCTTTGTTTATAGTGCTCAACGCGAGCTGCGGCCTTGTCATCAATCATTTTGATCGCTCCCCGAGCTAACCTTATATTTTCCTCCACATTGAATGTTGTTAAACGCTGCGACCCTCCTACTATCTCTGCTGGAATAACCGCATCCATCCTATAGACTAAACTGAAGGGCGACTCTCCCGTAGAGGTTCGGGAGTTGTTCAATAAGCCCACAAGACCGATGCGAGCTCTTGTTCCCAAAGTCCTCCTGTCTTTTCCAGTCGCAACTTGAGTCCCTGCACAATTATACATTTAGTAACCTCCACTTGTCCATTAGTTTGGGGATGCATCACAGAAGCAAATCGCTGCTTCATCCTCATCTCTTTGCACCACTTTCGAATCTTTCTCCCATTAAACCGGGTTCCATTATCGGATACTAACACTCGCGGCACGCCAAACCTTCAAAATATATTGTTAAAAATAAAACCCATCATATGTTGCTCGCTTATGCCTGTAACAGCTTCGGCCTCCACCCACTTCGTAAAACAATCAATTGCCACCACCAAATACTCTTTATTTCCCGGGGTCTTTGGAAAGGGCCCCACGATATCAATTCCTCATTGCGCAAAAGGGCACGGCGAGCTCATAACCACCATCTCTTCAGCCGGTATATGAATAACCGGAGCATGCATTTGGCACTTCTTACATGTTCTCACGAGCTCGCTAGCCATACTCTTCATTCCTGGCCAAAAGAAGCCACCCCGCAATGTTATGCCAACCAATGTGATTCAGCCTAAAAAAGAGCCAACGTCCAAAGTGACGCCTGAAACCTGGAACACTTTCCCGACCTGCACCACAAAATGAGTTAGAAAGGACCACCGGTGGTTTTCCGGTGGAGACCTCTCCGATGCTTAAGTCAGTAAGCGTTTGAGGTGTTTTTCAGGAAAGGAAAAAGGAATGCACCAAAGAATGACATACCTTTCTCAGCCTTGGGGGCCGAGATATTTATAGCTTTCCTTGGCGGGGACCCCAGCCGGGATCTAAGGAACACATGGCGTAAATTAAGGGCCGTTAACCAACAAATTCTGACAAGTGGTCCCACTTGTCTCTTTGTTGGGAATCTGAGAGACAGTTCTCTCCTTCCAGATCTTCCCCATTTCCTTCTAGCCCACGATACTTTGTCCTCTTTTTCCTCTCGCTTCTGCTGTTTAACAAGCCAGCCCTTGCTAATACTGAGGAAGAGCTCTATTTTCCGGAGATCCAATCAACCCTTTGACCCAGGCCAGGCTAATCTCCACCTCTAGGGCATTGCCTGGAGATAACCTCAAGACCTTCAGCGCTCTTGCAAAGGACCGAGTCTGGGGCCTTAAAGGAACCGTCCTTTTTCACATCTTGCTTTGGCAGAGGGCTTAACTAGATCTTTCGTAGGGACAGAATTAGTCTATCCTTCTCTTGATCTACTATTTTGGGTCAGAGCTACCCTAATCCAGGTCTGGCGTATATTCTGCCCCATCACAATGCCTTTCCCTTTGCATGATCGCCACAATATCCTTCGAGTATCTCTTTAAGCACTTCCAATCTTTGCTCCGTAGCCAAACATTTCAGGAAAGGTCCAAAATGCGACCTCTTGTACAATTCATCATTCATCACACAAAAGCGAGCTGCCGTTCTAGCTTCTTTAGTTGTCAATTTCTCTGCACCTTCCTTCACTTTGACCAGGACATCCCATATAGCTGCATGCCAATCATTTTTAACCTCAAGATCCATAACCTCCTTCCCTTATCCCACACTACTACGAATCAATTCCATCAATGTGATTTTTCGAGTATCACAAGTCCCCAGCGCTCCTGCTATCCGAGCGAGCTGATCCGCCCGAGTATTTTCAGCTCTGGGTAAATGCTCCAGTTTAAAATCTTCAAAGCGTGCTGCCTCTTCGTGCAGTTTGTTCAAATATACTGCCATTCGCTCTTCCTTGGCTTCAAAAGAACCATCGAACTGACGAGCTATCAGCTGAGAGTCCGTGTAGGCCCATACCTTTCTTGCTCCCAGATCGCCTGCCATTTTGATACCCTACAACTCAGCCTCGTATTCAGCCTCGTTGTTGGATGATTTATACCCTAACTTGATCGCGAACTCCAAATTTTCTCCTTCTGGGTTGGTTAACACAATACCCCGCCCTTCTCCCGACACCATAGTAGAACGATCAGTGTATAGTGTCCATGATTTTACTTCTTCGCCCACGTCAGATGGGCGTACCATCTCTTGCAAAAAATCTTCCAACACCTGCGCCTTGATAGCTACCCTTGGTTCATACACAACGTCATACTCACTTAGCTCCAAAACCCACTTTACCAATCTTCCAGATACATTTGGATTACTCATAACCTGCTTACGAGCTAAATTAGTACGCACCTTCGCCCTGTGACTCAAAAAATACGGCCTCAATTTCATTGCTGTACAAATCAACGCAAAACCTCCTTTTTCCAGCTCAGAGTATTTCAACTCAGCACCCCGTAACATCCTGCTAATGTAATAAATAGGCCTTTGCGTGCCCGCCTCTTCTCTGATCAACACTGAACTCACTGCAACCTCTCCCACCAATATGTATAGGATCAGGTCCTCTCCAGGCATTGCTTAGTCAACAGTGGTATCTCGGCCAAATACTTCTTTAGCTCCTCAAATGCATCCGCATCTTCTTTCGTCCACTCAAACTTGGATCCCTTCCGAAGGGCCCTGAAAAATAGAACGCCTCTTTCCGCCGACCTGGAAATAAAACGACTGAGCCCTGCAATGCGACCTGTGAGTGCCTGCACGTCCCGTACTATGAGAGGATGTGGCATCTCCAGAACAGCTCGCACTTTATCAAGATTAACTTCAGTTCCTCGCTCTGTTACCATATAACCCAAAAACTTCCCGGACCGCACACCGAACGCACACTTCTTTGGATTAAGCTTCATCCTATATTGTCTTAGTATAATAAATGTCTTCCTTAAATCCTCCACATGGGATCCCGCTTTCTTACTCTTGACCAGCATATCATCAACATAAACCTCCATAGTGGACCCCAACAGATCTTTAAACATCTGATCCACCAACCTCTGATAGGTCACTCCAGCATTCTTCAAGCCAAAGGGTATGGACACAAAGCAATATGTCCCCGTAGAAGTAACAAAACTCACTTTGGGCTGATCTTCCTTTCCAAGAGTATTTGGTGATACCCCTGTGAAGTATCCATCATGCTCAGCAGCTCGCACCCTGAAGTCAAATCTACCAACTGATCAATTCGTGGCAAAGGGTAATGATCCTTTGGGCAAGATTTATTTAGATCGCGGAAATCTACACACATCCTCCACTTTTGTGCCGGCTTTGTCACCATCACGACATTAGACAAATACTCAAGGAATTGAATTTCTCTTATATGACCTGCCTTCAGCAGTTTTTGCACCTCCTCCTCGATTACCTTATCCAGCTCCAGCACGAAATGTCTCCTCTTCTGCTTTACTGACCTCGCCTCCGGGTCTGCATTTAAGTGATGTTGTGCGACATCAGGAGATACTCCTGTTAACTCCCCATCCCCAAAGGCAAATACATCTAGAAATTCTCTCAATAACCTCACGAGCTCGTCTCTCAATGTTTCAGGCATTAAGGTCCCCACCCTCGTAGTATAATCTGGGCGACCCTCTTCTAATGAGATTTCCATCAATTCTTCATTCGGTTGAACAGAATATTCCTATTCCTTCATCTTTTTCGCATTAAGTACTCCTTCTGGATAATTATCATCCCTTTCCCGTTTATTTTCAACTAATCCTCTCCCGACCTTCAGGTGATAGCACGATCTCGCGACCTGCTGTTCCGAAATAACTTCTCCTACTTTGTCTCCCACCGGAAACTTGATACTCATATGATAAGTCGACGTTACTGCCTGAAATGCGTTAAGGGCTGGTCGTCCTAATATAACATTATATGTCGACCTTCCCCGAACTATCAAAAATTTTAGACTTCTCCTTGCTCGCAACTCATCCTTCCCTATTACCACTGTCAGCATCACCTCCCCCTCAGTGATCACCTGTGCCCCATTGAACCTATATATTGGCATACTCACAGATCGTACCTTGTTTTCCAACTTCATCTGCTCAAGAATCTGTATATATTATATTCACCGAGCTCCCATTATGCACAAAGATTCTGCTGACCTCGTATCCTGCCACCTCAGCTTCAATTACAAATGCATCATTGTGATCTTCCTGCAGCCCGCGTCGATCATTAGAGCCAAAAGAGATGATCAACCCTTCTATTTGAGATCGCCGACTCACACTAGTGACCTCCCACGTTCCCAAGCGAGCTGACTTAACATGCCTCTTTCGTGAATTGTTGGAATCCCCACCGGTTGGACCGCCCGAGATCATGTTTATCCTCCCTTTGTTTCTTCGTGGGCCTATATGTCCCTGATTTCCCTGTTGCGGTTGTCTCGCGACCTGATCCTGGGGCGAATCTTTTGGTGGTGGTGGAGGCAATGGTCGCCCCTGCTCCTTCGATTCTCTATCCTTGTAGATTACTTCTTTCAGATGCCCAGCTTTTATGAGTCTTTCTATCTCCTCCCAGAGATGCCTGAAACTTTCAGTAAAATGCCCATAATTATTGTGAAATAAACAGAAAGAATTAGTCTTGGGGTGAGTAGGGATCGACGTGCGATCTTCTATCCACTTTATCGCTTTGGGTATCAAACGTTCCATAATAGTGAACACCTTAGCCAGCGGGTAAACCAACGGTGTAAAATCCTCATTTCTCCAATCTCGCATATCCTCTTCTGGACTTTTTCTAATTACAGAGCTCAAGCTCAAGAGCCCGCGCACTATCCGTCTTGGTTCTCTCCTCAATTCCCTCTTAGGAACACTGCCTCCCATGTCCGCGACCTCCCTACCCAAACCACCCGATGTTCCTCCTCAGCCTCCTCCACCTGTATATACTTGTGGCATCTTTCCAAAACTTCAACATAGGTTCGCACTTCTTTCTTCACCAAAGACTTGCGTAAGTCTTCCCTCCTCAATCCTTGGTGTAAAGCTCCAACCTTCATCTCTTCAGTAGCAACACGTACTTCAAGAGTGGCGCTGGTAAACCTGTTAACATATTGCTTCAATGTCTAATTAGGTCGCTGCACCATAGTAAAAAGAGACTGTGTTGTCTTCGCATTCTGCCTCACGCTAGAAAATTGCTTCAAAAAAGCAGCTCGCAACACCTGATAACTGGTAATTTTTCCTCGTGGCAACTGATAGAACCAGTTTTGTGCAATTCCTCTCAAAGTGGATACAAAGGCCCGACACGCCATAACATCCGTGTAACTATGTAACATCCTCGCATTCTCAAAGAGCTGCATGCTTGACTTGATCCGTCGTACCCCGATACTGAATTTCTAATACTTTATACCCCTTAGGCATTGCGGCCTGTAACATATCATCCGAGAAGGGATGTCCCTCATCTCCGTCGATTTTCTCTCCTTCTACTCATTTTTGTAATTTTAGCAGGGCCTCCTGCAAATCTCTAAAAGCCTTACTCCCTGGACCCACCTTGTTCTCACCATTTCCTTCATTGTACCCGCTACGGCTCTTACGGGTTTTATCTCGAGATTCACCATATGTACCTGAGGTCTGGGTCCCGCTCTCACTAGTATGCTTGCCGTGTCGGCGACCTCTACGCATGTAATGGCTCCGTTTCACCTTCACTCCTTTCCCTTTACACTTATGAGTATGAGAATTTTTGGATGAGGTAGAACTGGAAATGTCCTCATACTTTCGCTTAATCCGACCTTTCCTTCCTTGAGAAGGTCTCTTAGACAGAGACCTCTCGTTTTGCTTTGCCTTCCTGGTTGTCGACCCATCATCTTGCTCGGTGTCTGGTCCATCACCCTTCTCTTTCAGAGTACCCAGCTCGCCTTCTAGGTACTTGTTCAACTCTTCCATCTTTTCTAGGGTCACGAAATCTATAAGCTCTTCTAAGAATCCCTTTTTAATTTGGCAGGTCTTATCCTTGGGCAAATCCTTCCATTCCTTCATTCCTATGTGAATCGCTTTCTGCGCTACCACCTCCTGCATCTTTGCCTTCAAATCTTCTGTCGGTCCCTTCCCATCACGCCGCTTTGGGGAGGGCGGCGGTGTGCCACCCATACCCTGAATTGCTGGGTCCGCCCGAGAAGGTGTTTGTCCATCTTTTATTGCATCTTCTTCATTGATGCCTGCTACCCTGTTCGTCTTCTTTGGTTTGTTCGATCCATAACTATAGTGTAAGGTACTGGGTAATATGTTTCTATCCTTCATGCTTCGTCTATGAGTTTTCTCACGCCTTTCGCTCAAGGACTCGATGTCCCTCTTTCCCACAGACGGCGCCACTTGATAAATCCAAATCGATTGGTTACCAAGAATATGGGGTACTAACCTCAGAATAGAGATCAGCGACCTGAAGTAGATCCCAAATACGTCACAGCGACCGGCTAAACCTCCAACGAACCTCCTAGCGACCTCGTGGGTCCTGCAATATAGCACCTTCAGACGGGTCGGATGTCAGACCCGTGAAGGTCCTCCTATGCTTAAGTCAAAAGCAAGTGGTAGTATAAAAAGCCCAATAATACACACTAATATAATGAGAGGTATGCACCTCCTTTTATAGAGAAAAGAGAAGTATTCCCTAAGCCAAGGGTTTCCTTCTCCCATCACAATTCCATAAATACCACAACACTACAACCGACTCAGAATTAGGATTCCACCTGTATGCTAAGCTCCCATAAGCAATAAATCTCTTACCATAATAGGCCTGGGCCCATTATTCTTCCCATACAGTCCACCAAGACCCCATAAACCACTCACATTAAGCCCGTAAGCTTGATATTCATAAGACGAAGACCGAGCTCTATCACCCATCACAAACATAAGAGGTCGCGACCCTATATGAGAACTCATCCTCATACTCCAGGTCGCTACTCTACCAACCAGCTCTCCCACTTCTCCAAAGAAACCCTTCAGCTCGCTCACCTCCCAGAAGAACACCCTTTCCAAGAAATGAGGTCGCTTACCACAAATACCCTTATATATCAAGTAATATTACGTATGGACATTTTGGTCCGTATCAGTTAGGGACAGGATAATCGAAAGTTTGGGCCCATTCTTGACCAATCGAAGCATACGGGTCATCATAAATTGATGGGACCAGATATCTTGGAGGAGTGGTGTACGGATTTGGATATAAGGGTCATCATATAGCAAACTAGCTTGGTAGTTTGCCATCCTCGGTCGTATTAATATAGCGGGCCGTGAGGTGATGATGCGAGCCCGGTTGACACATAATGCGAAGGCATCCATTGATTATGGTGTGTGTGGGCGGGCGACATCGGATTCTCGAATGAGTTGATTTGCCTGGCCTCTCGTCCGAACTATCGCCTACCTAGCATGCACAACACTCAACAAAGGATTACAAGCATCGAAAGTAAAATAAAAACCTAAACTAACTACCAACTAAGATAACAAGAGAAGTAATTAAAAACACCATTAACCTTAATCTATCCCCGGCAACAGTGCCAAAATTTGATCGAGAATTTCTTATCACTCTAAGAAATCGTCTCCGCAATAGTATGGAGTCAATTCTAGAGCGGTAAGCTTTCCCGAGTCGTCTCTCTAGAGGATAGATATAATCGGCGATCGGTGTTTTTACTTACTCTCTTGCTAATCAAAATCACACTAATCTAAACTAAGAAAGCATTAAGTCATTGGTTTGGTTTGAGTTTTTGAAAGTTAATCAACTAAGACAAGAATTAAAAGATATTTTAAATGAAAATAATGAAAATGAGGATTTAGGGTGTTTGGTTCGTCTCCACGATCAATCGATTTTTGCCGAGCACTTAATCCACGATTTGGGGTTGTCAATCCCAAATATCAATCAAGTATTGGGGTCGTCAATCCCAATTCTCAACAAGCTCCGACTAATGGATCTAAATGGGCTTAGACCCTAAACCCATAATTTCTAAACTAAATGCATCAAATGTAAATTAAATCTTGCTTTAAAGTAATTAATTAATGACATTAGTTTAACCCTAATTAAAAGTCTTAAATAAATTAAAACTAGTTGATCAAGAAAAGCTTGCAATTAAAAGAGAAGTCATGGAGGGAAAATCAAAGCATTTGAGATTGAGAAGAGTAAAAGGCTTTTAATTAAAACAAGACAAATTACCAAAGAGGAAAGTCCCATTTGGCTTTTGACAACAAAGTGTTTGTTTAACTAAAAGAGGTAAGAAGCTTGAAAATGAAAGCATTCATGGAGTTTTGCAAGAACAAGAACAAACTAAAATCTAGAAATGAGAAATTGAAGAACAATGAAAAGAAAAACAACACAAACCAAAGCTTAATAACCAACACAACAACAAGAACAATCATTCAAGAACAAAGCATAACAATGAAGGGAAAGAAAACTACCAATTGCATTAAGCACCAAACAAGAACTTCAAATGTAGATTACAACCTTCAAAAGCAAATCCAAATCTTCAACACAACTAAAGCCACAAATGAAGGAGTTGTCACCGTCTTCAACACTTGCTAACTAAAACTAACCTAACTAAACTAACTACTAAGCTATCTAAACTACACTAAACTAAGGATTATCAACTAGGGTTTATTATTGCAAGAGTAAAGGCTTGGAGGAAATGGAACAAGTCCAAATTCCACCAAGGAGAGTTGTTTTTTTTTTTTTTTTTTTGTGGATAATGGGTGGGAATCATATATGGGTAGATAAGGGGCAAAGTGGTCTTTTTTTTCCGCCAAAATCACAAATCCTCAGCGTTGCACTCGATCGAGTGGAAGTGCAGTCGATCGATTGCCTTGTTCAAACGCCCCAACTTCTGCCGAGCAGTCAATCGACTGAGAAATATACGGAATCAGCCATCGATGTTTGCATATGAAATCTAGCCCTTTCTCTTGGCTTTCATTTGGCATTTGATTTGCATCAGTTAGAATCTTCTTCCGAGATTTATGGGCTCCTCACCAAAACCTGCCACAAGCAAGGCCATGGCGCACTGTCTCCACTTAAAGCTGCCTTTTACCATTTTTAGACTCAGAATTCGGGATTTTTGTAAACACAAGAGTTCTAGAAATTTCTCTGAGCTTTCCAATTATATAAAATAGAGGCAAATGGCACTAGTGGTTTTGGAGTTATGCTTGTATTATGACAGCTGATATATCCACCGAGAGAATGCGTGAGGTGCCAATGAATATGGCCACATTTCTCGTCATTTCCGGTCAATTCTCGCACCAAAGATATGTCGTGGATTGGTAATGCGTTTCTAGGGTTTGAATCATCTTTCGACATTGTCGTGGGCCCACTTTGACCAAAGTTGACCTTCAATACAAAAACTAATAAAAAAAACTAAGAAAATATAAGAAAAACTACTAAAAATAAATAAAACACTACAAAACCTAAAACTAACAAAATAGGCCAAAACGACTCCTAATACCCATAAATGAAATCAAAACACATGCAAATGTAACACAAAAAGGTAACAAAAATGCGTACAAAAAAGTACAAATCAACCACCCCACACTTAGAATGATTGCTAGTCCTCAAGCAATAATAATCTAGAATTACGAAACTACTCTCGGATGATCCTAAACTAATGCACAAACCTAATTCGAGACGTCGTATGCTACAATGCTTGTTAACTTGGCTAAAAGGACGACAATGATACCCTGATAAATAAAGTTTAGGTCGACTCCTGAAACCTAAAAGTACTAGGTAACCCTCCAAGTCGGTTCCCTCGTCCTTGCCCCGGCTAAGGTCTATCCACGGTCGAACCGTTAATCGGCTCCCTACTAGCTCCGATCGTCCACAACTCTCTTTAACAAACAAAATCTTAAAAATGAAATAGAGGAGTTTCCTACTTAAAAACTACAAGGATTTATAACTTATCCTTGTTTATTCATCATCTTTTCTCTCTTTTTTTTTCTTTTTTTTTTCGAATTTTTTTTTCTTTTTTTTTGGTACCCAAGGAGACGAGGCACTTAAGTACAAGAGATATACAAAGAGAAATCAACAACTCCGATCGTACATTGCTACTAGCAACTTACAATGTTTTCGATCGAGCACATGGAGCAATTGACGATTCCAAAATACAAAACAAAATCCTATAGAGAATGTTCGACGACGAGGCTAGTTGAGGCACTAGTTCTAATTGATCTCAAGGATAGTAGGAAGCTAAAGCCGAAAAAAGTTCTCAATGAGTTAAGCCACCTAGTCCACTACATCCTATCGATAATCTAAACTCACTAACCAAATCATCAAAACCGCGTCACTTCGCCAAGGTTCCAAGAAAAAATAACACGCACGCTACTCAAATTAACACAAGCAGGCATGCAACAACTTAAAATCCTAAGACGAACCCTAGACACCCCACACTTAAAACCTATCAATGTCCACATTGCATATTAAGCTAAGTAAAGCGGTAAAAAGTGTAAGGAAAAGAGAACGCCCCTATTTCCGAGCTTGTGTTGACGCGTTGTGCATAAGTCCTCTCTGGGAGTCGAGGCGAGCGATCTACAAGAAATGAACAAACGGGGGTTGCAAAAATAAGATATTTGCAAAAAGTAATTTTTTCTTTTTCTTTTCCTCTTTTTTTTGATTTATTTTTCTCTCTTTTTTCTTTTTTTTACAAATTGGGTTGACTCCCAAATAGCTCTACTTTAACGTCTACAGCTCGACGATTTATAAAATTGATGCTATCTGGGATCTTAGAAGAGTTGGCGATCGTGCCACACCTTGGTGTTCTCTAGAAGACACACCGGGTGACAAAAATAACCAAGGCGGGCACATCAAGCAAGACGGAAGGTCAATACAACAAAAGAACGAGCGTGCTTCGGTGGTCGTAAAAGTGACCGTCCCAAAACGGGTCGACGTACTCCTTCATCTCCCCGAACATCATCTCCTCTCTCTCAACTTTAGAAGTAGTTGTAGTCGGGCACGAGAGAGTAGGATCAAACACATCCCCCACTACCTCTTCCACCTCCACTTGTCCAAGTAGCAATAAAGCCTCAGGTGGTGGTGGCAAAAAAGGCTCGATTAACTCCACATCCTCCAAAAATGGTACAACTTCATCGTTCTCACCAAGAGCGAGTGAATTCAACACTCCAAGTGTCATTGGAGACCTCATAAGTGACTCCCTCTCACATCCCACTACATCATCTTCGCAATACACGAGAGGGGTAACGCCGATGTCCGACCTTTCCTCCTCACCCTCTAACTCCGCCTCCGTGCACACCTCTTTCAAAAGACCATCAAAAGTTGAATTGCCAACAATAACGGTGGGAACCACCACATCGAAGATGGGCATCTCGTCAAGACATGGTCTTTTAAGCTCGTCCACATCGTTGGAAATTTTCTCTACTTGAGTCTCCATGCGAGTAAGGCATTCATCCGTTTGTCGAATCGCCTCCATGAGCTCGGCTGAGAGAGGCTCAAAGTCCGGGAGTTGGGGCATCGACGAATCTTGAAAAAGTGAGGTATAAAGGTCATCGCTCGAAGTATATGAACTCGAGGTGGGTAGATTGTAAGAATCATAGCTCGAAGAATATGAATCATAGTTTGATGGAGCATACGAGTCAAAGTGAGGGTAAGAAGAAGGAAAGGCGAGTGGAGCATATAGATCGTCAAATCCCGGATCATAAGGATCACGAGTCGGTGCATACGGATCCAAGATTAGGTTATGGGGAAGTGAATTCAGTGGAGAATAAGAAGGGCTTGGGCCGGGATAATCAAAAGTTTGAGCCTATTCTCGACCGATCGAAGCATACGGGTCATCATAACTTGACGGGAACTGATAGTTTGGAGGAGTGGTGTACGAATTTCGATATTCGGGAGTTTGGATATAAGAGTCATCATATAGCAAACTAGCTCGGTAGTTTGCCATCCTCAGTCGGATTAATCAAGCGGGTCGTGAGGTGATGATGCAAGCTCGGTTGACACTTAATGCGAAGGCATCCATTGATCGTGGTGTGTGTGGGCGGGCGACATCGGATTCTCGAATGAGTTGATTTGCTTGGCCTCTCGTCCGAACTATCGCCTACCTAGCATGCACAACACTCAAACGGGCATCGAAAGTAAAATAAAAATCTAAACTAACTACCAACTAAGATAACAAGAGAAGTAATTAAAAACACCATTAGCCTTGATCTATCCCCGGCAACAGCGCCAAGATTTGATCGAGTATTTCTTATCACTCTAAGAAATCGTCTCCGCAATAGTACGGAGTCGATTGTAGAGCGGTAAGCTTTCCCGAGTCGTCTCTCTCGATGATAGATATAATCGGCGATAGGTGTTTTTACTTACAATCTTGCTAATCAAAATTACACTAATCTAAACTAAGAAAGCATTAAGTCATTGGTTTGGTTTGAGTTTTTGAAAGTTAATCAACTAAGACAAGAATTAAAAGATATTTTAAATGAAAATAATGAAAATGAGGGTTTAGGGTGTTCGGTTCGTCTCCCCGATCAATCGTTTTTTTCCGAGAACTTAATCCACGATTTGGGGTTGTCAATCCCAAATATCGATCAAGTATTGGGGTCGTCAATCCCAATTCTGAACAAGCTCCGACTAATGGCTCTAAATGAGCTTAGACCCTAAACCCATAATTTCTAAACTAAATGCATCAAATGTAAATTAAAGCTTGCTTGAAAGTAATTAATTAATGACATTAGTTTAACCCTAATTAAAAGTCTTAAATAATTTAAAACTAGTTGATCAAGAAAAGCTTGCAATTAAAAGAGAAGTCATGGAGGGAAAATCAAAGCATTTGAAATTGAGATGAGTTAAAGGCTTTTAAATAGAACAAGAAAATTACCAAAGGGGAAAGTCCCACTTGGCTTTTGAGAACAAAGTGTTTGTTTAACTAAAAGAGGTAAGAAGCTTTAAAATGAAAGCATTCATGGAGTTTTGCAAGAACAAGAACAAACTAAAATCTAGAAATTAGAAATTACAGAACAATGGAAAGAAAACAACACAAACCAAAGCTTAATAACCAACACAACAACAAGAACAATCATTCAAAAACAAAGCATAATAATGAAGGGAAAGAAAACTACCAATTGCATTAAGCACCAAACAAGAACTTCAAATGTAGATTACAACCTTCAAAAGCAAATCCAAATCCTCAACACAATTAAAGCCACAAATGAAGGAGTTGTCACTGTCTTCAACACTTGCTAACTAAAACTAACCTAATTAAACTAACTACTAACTAGCCAAACTACACTAAACTAAGGATTATCAACTAGGGTTTATTATTACAAGATTTAAGGCTTGGAGGAAATGGAACAAGTCCGAATTCCACCAAGGAGAGTTGTTTTTTTTTTGTGGATAATGGGTGCGAATCATATATGGGTAGATAAGGGGCAAAACGGTCTTTTATTTCCGCCAAAGTCATAAATCCTTAGCATTGCAGTCGATCGAAGTGAAGTGCAGTCGATCGATTGCCTTGTTCAAATGCCCCAACTTCTGCTGAGTAGTCAATCGACTGAAAAATACACGGAATCAGCCATTGATGTCTGCATATGAAATCTAGCCCTCCCTCTTGCCTTTCATTTGGAATTTGATTTTCATCAATTAAAATCTTTGACTCAAACTTTCGTGCACCCCGTTTTTAATAATTAGTATAAAAGCACGTCAGTTTGCTCGCAAGTGTACGAGGTAACTGTAGGGTGATGAGTTTGACTCGAGTCGTATCTCTTAAGGAAACAACTGTTCGGTCCTATCAATGTTTTTCTCAATTTTTAATAACATACATATACATTTGGGGGTTTGAAAAGATTGATTCGATCATTATAAACTAAGACGATAATTTAAACTAATTAAACTAACTACTTAACTAGATTATCAATTACRAACTAAGCAGTGTACTAAGTTAATTAAACTAATTATTCTAAATTATCGACTAAGAGCAGTAACTAATTATCGATTAACGCTACGAAGTTTAAGAACTAATTATCGTATTYAAGCATGAATTAAAGAGATTATCRCTAGCAATTGAGTCATACCAATTCAAGAACATTAACGGAACATAAACTAAATCGCATAAATAAGCTAAATTAACCAGTATCCAAAATACGAGCATAAAACGATTAAGCTAATTAAATTAATCTAGCATTAACTACGAAATTAACTAAGAAATAAACTAAGAAATTAACTAAAAGTTTAGATTACTTATTGTAACTACGAAAAGAAATGAAAGGCTCCAGCTATTCCAGAGTTTGAACGCTGATCTTGGGCGAAGAATGGACTMTCGAGCGCGAAATCGGTGTTTCGGACGCGAAGAACTTCGATCCTTGATCCGCRTCTCCAAATCTTGTTATAAGAAGTGGATTTATTGTTTATATGAGCTAAGGAACCTTAGGGTAGATGTATCTGTCGTGGCACTCTCCAAAAACTCGAAATAATGAGGGTTTATATAGATATTAGGAGTCTTGGCGCTMAAGAAACCCTAATTTCCGAATTCTTGGCCGTCGCGTCGACGGAGTGTCGGTGGAGCGTCGACTGACGCGAGCAGGCGCTCGGCGGATGTCGGCAGTCTCGGTTGGCATCGCTCGGCAGGTCTGGTCAGCAGGTGCGCGCGTCGGTTGGCAGGTGCGTCGACGTGGTGCGTCGACATCGACGCTTCAGCAACTTAGCGTCGACGTTGCGTCGACCTTGGTGCGTCGACATCGACGCCTCAGAACGTTACGTCGGCAAGAGCGTCGTCCTTGCGTCGACCGACGCGGGCCATGGCTCGCTGGCACGGCTCGCGTCGACTGGTCGCGTCAGTCGACGCGACTGAGCGTCGGTCTCCTTTTCTCGATCGTTTGCTACTCGTTTCACCGGAAAGCTTGTTCTTCTACTCTTGAACATCGAACTTCGTCTTTTACGCGCTAAACTCTTCCGGTTACTTAGCTGTAAGGTGAAAAACAACGAAACATCACCTAATTGCATCAATTAAGGTCAAAATACGGTAAAATAAGCTGGAATTATAAAATTACGGAATTATGCTTAAATAATCCAACTTATACCAAAAACAAATATAAAAACGAACTAAAAAGCTAATAAAAATAAGGACAAATCTACTCTAATCAACTACCCCACGCTTTATTGGTTTGTTCGTCCTCGAACAAACGATAATTTCGAAATATAACTAGAATGAAATAAGTTCAAGCAAAAAGTCGTGCATTGCTACGTAGATAATTTTAAAATATAGGTACAAGTCACGCAACGTCAAACACTTGACCATTATTACATTGTCGCTTCAAAATAAAATCATGCTTCCTCACGAAGGATAATATATATAAGTACGCTCAAAAGCACTCAAGTATTTTCTGCATGGGACGTGTATACACTCAAATCATACAATTACAAGCACAGTAAATAAGCACAGAAAATTAATCTCTTTTCAATCGCAAATTAAGTGTGCTGTCAAAACTAAGAATCAGTAAAGGTCTTTACGGGTTGTAGTGTAAGGCTCTTTGGACGGGTGTGGAATATATAAGTCGTGTGGCTCATCGCTCACTCAACCTAATCTAATCGAGAAGCAAATTGCTTCACCTCGCTCAAAAATAAAAACCTTACTTAACTCTCATAACGTAGCCTTTAAAAAATATAGGCTATTTCCCAACTCGCAAACCGTAAAACCGACTATAAGCTCAAACCACTTAAGCACGATTGAAGCTTATAACATGCTTCTTACACAACTCTTGCCTTCTAAACATTAGGCTTCATAAGATAAACAATTAGACTCAAGCCTTTACAAGCGCGTAGGCAATTAATCAACACTATCCCACCATCCATATTTCTTTTTATTTCCTCCTTTTTATTTTATTTTTTATGGGGTATTAATTTATTTTTTTTTTTTTTTTTTTTTTTGGATGGTGGTCCTTAATTACAAAATAATAAATTCCTAATAAAAATTTCCAAGACTCAAATAACCAATAAAAATACGAACTCCTACCCCACGCTTTTAATGGGTTGTAGGGTCGTCTCAAAAACACTCATGGCTATAGGCATGGATATTTGGCTATGATTGGCTCATTCGGAATTTATAGTGGCTAAAAATATTATGAATATGGCCGGAATAAGGTTTTATATGCGCCTTAACTTCATTTTCAAAGTCGACTACACACAGCGGTTTCAAAGAGATATCAAAACTGAAACTCATTCAAGCACATGCAAAGATGAAAAACACTCAGGCTACTCGCTGGCTTTTTGCATGAAATTTTTTTGAATTGACGCTGTTTTTAAGGTTTTGCGAAATCGATTGCGTCCAAGTACCATTTTACAATATATAATAATAAATTTTGAAAAATTATGCACTTATGCACGCTCGAAGACGAAAACAAATAATCATACTTAGTCAACTTCGACAGGCAAGCCATACAAACACAATTAAGCGTAGAAATAGTAATTAATCACGTTTAAGCATATAATTATTACAGGCCAAGTATCAAATAAAATTACACACTATCTTTTTTTTTTTTTTTATGCTTTCTTTATAAAAAAAAAAAAAAAAATAGAAAATATATAAAAAAACCAAAAATATTGTTATTTTCTTTGTTTTTGTGTGTTTTATTTTTCTTTTAGGGCAATTCGTATCACGTACATTGAAGAAGTGGCCAATTACACAAATCACGACTAGCGGCTCGACTACTATTATTTCAGGGATGTTTTCTTTTTCCTTCCTCTTTTTGATTTTTGGTTGTGTTTATGGCAATCCGGAGATTGCCCGGATTTTTAGAGGGGGGGGGGGGGGTCGAGTGTGATTTGTATTGATTAAAT
>BMAC01001533.1:13005-54661 GCA_014905375.1 Phtheirospermum japonicum
AAATTAACAATTATCACAAATTTTTTTTATATTTATCTTTTGATAAACCCGTGAAATACACATGTATGTATTAAACTAGTATATATATATATATATATATATATATAATATATATATATATGTGTGTGTGTGTGTGTGTGTGTGTGTGTGTGTGTGTGTGTGTGTGTGTGTGTGTGTGTGTGTGTGTGTGTGTGTGTGTATAGGATTAGGTTCAAATGAGAACCATGTTCCTATATGTGAACCTAGGGTCAACTATGGGCCTTAGATCTTATTAAATGGATGGATCACGTTTTTTTGTATATTTTCTTATTTAATTAAAAGTATTATGATTGTATAATAAAAGCACTACTGGTGTATATAACTGAAAATATTAATAAAGTACTGTGATGTATAATAAAAGCATTGCTGGTACATAGTAAAAGCACTAGTTCGCAGGTTCACATATAATGACATGGTTCCATTTGAACCGCCCCTACACACACACACACACACACACACACACACACACACACAATATATATATATATATATATATATATATATATATATATATATATATATAGGGTTGGGTTCCGGTGAGAATGGGTCCGTGGGTGAGAAATGAGAATAAATCCTAACCCTATATCTAATCTAATATAATGGATTAGATTTAATCAAACAAATTTAAAACCTAAACAAACTAAACAAACGCAAGAAAGCGAAGCTTTATATACTCTGCGCATGCTTGTCGTGTGATTTGTTTTGTGCACAATTCAGTGTCTGTTTCTGCACATTAATGTGTTCCCTTGTGCACGTCCATGCTGAATCGTGTTTTGCATGTGTCATGAAGTCTTTAAAAAACCTGTACATGTCCTCGTCTGATGTGGTTGTTGTGTGACTTGTTTTGTGCACAATTCAGTGTCCGTTTGTGCACATTAATGTGTTCTCTTGTGCACGTCCATGCTGAATCGTATTTTCCACGTGTCATGAAGTTTTAAATAATTTTTCTGTCATGTTATATGTGGCATGTACTGTTTTGTGCACTGATTGAATGCGAGATTTTGCAGGTGATGTTGAATGTTCTTCCCACAATTGTGAGCCTGTTCGACAAACTATGTTCATGACACATAGCTCTATAAAATATTGGGTTCCGATAAGTGAAGATGCAATTAAACCTTATGTTAATCATAAATTCAAAAGCTTGGATGAAGCTATACAGTTTTACAAGTCTTATGCCAAGGAGGTTGGTTTTGACGTCCGTCATAGCACAAAAATTGGCAGTATCTATTGTTCTCTAAACAAGGCTACAAGAACGAGAGTAAGAGAAACCCACCTGGAGCAAAAATGGCAACCACAACAAGTGTATCCCTCACACCAAAAAGAGCAGCACCACCAGTAGTTGTTGAACATCAAATTAGGCGTCGGGTAACAAATAGAGTTGGGTGCAAAGCTAGGTTCATATTGAGATTTGATGGGAATAGAGGATACTTACTCCATTTGTTTAAAGAGAAACATCACCACCCATTAGCTTCTAAAGAGTGCTTACCATTCTTAAAAGAAACCCGAGCAATAAATGTTGGACATGAGAATTTTGTGTTGAATTGTACAAGGGCAAAAATTGGTCCAGTGAAGTCTTTTAGATTGTAAAAACAAATTGTTGGAGGCTACCAGAATATCGGTGCTACTAGTGTCGTTTCAAAAACTACAAAAGAGATTTGTTAGCAGATATTTCAGGGGCTGGTGCACAGTTGGTTATTAACAAGTGTTATAGAAGATAAGAAATCAGTTCAGCGTTCTACTTTGACTATGAACTTGATTAGTGTGACCGGCTAAAGAGAATTTTATGGGCTGATCCCATTTCTAGAAAAAACTTTGCCGTGTTTGGTGATGTGGTGTCATTTGATGCAACGTATAGAACTAACAGGTACATATTCATTTTTCTGAAAACATTTAAATTTCATTATTTTCACAAATAATGCATTAGTGTCACAAATAATAGCTTGTGCACATTCATGTTTCAGTGTGTGCGCATTCATGTTTTAGTGTGTGCACATTCATGTTTCAGTTCAGTGTGTGCACATTTATGATTTTAGTCTGTGCACATTTATGTTTCAGTGTGTGCACATTAATGCATTAATTTTTACACATTAAATCAATAAAATTTCTTCTGCTACAGGTACAATATGGTGTTTGCACCTTTCACAGGGATTAACAATCACAAAAAATGTGTCACATTTGCTGCTGCGTTGATAGCTACTGAAGATGTTGATTCATATGTATGGGTCCTCAAACAATTCAAAAAGGCAATGGTGCATGAGCCAGGATACATCATTACTGACCAAGATCCCTTAATTGCAATTTCATTTTCGAATGTGTGTGAGACTACAATACATCGATATTGTATGTGGCACATCGTGATGAAGGTGAGTGAAAAAGTTGGGCCTGTTTTAAGTAGTGATGAAAATCTCAATAAAAGGCTTAAGGATATCGTTTGGAATGAATACATAGAGCCCAAGGAATTTTAAAAAAAATGGTATGGAATTATGGAAGGTTTTAATTTAGTAGATCATAGGTGGTTTCGTGATTTATTCAAAATACATGAACAGTGGATCCCTGCATTTTTTAGGGATGTTTCTATTAGCGGATTGCTGAGAACTACATCTAGATCAGAAAGTGAAAACTACTGGTTTGATAATTTTATAAATCACCAGGACAATTTAGTCGAATTTTTCATGCATTTCGACAGTGATATGGATTCGCAGAGAAACATGTCATCGTGTTTAAAAAGTGTGTGTGGGTCATATTTTGCTGAACTAAAGATGCCATTAGCTTTGGAGAAGAATGCACGCTCTGTGTACACAGACATTACATTTATTGAGGTGCAGAGTGAAATCTGTGCAGCGTGTTTTAGTTGTAGAGTTTTACGTGTTAGTGAAAATGATGGAAATGTTGAGTGCGACATTCAAGATAATGGTAAGGTGTTTACAGTAGTGCACAAATCTGATGGTAGTTGTTCTATGTGCTCTTGCAAAGATTTTGAAAGATTTGGGTGGCTCTGCAGACACATTTTTGTTGTCTTTAAGGACTTAAACATGGATGTTATCCCACGAAAATTTGTACTTTCCCGTTGGACTAAGAACGCAACTCTAAGTCTAATGTTTAACATCAATGATGCCATATTCGAGCAATCTGCAAAAATCGATGAAAGAAAGTTGCTACTTAACAAATTGTGGTCTGATATACACTTATGTGTGGCATTGGCTGAGACGGGGACAAAGCCCCTTGTTGAGTTTTCAAAGGTTATCAATGAACAGAAGGAGAAACTTACAGTTGAACAAGAAGACGCTTCATCTACTGCAAGTAAAAAACAGAGAATTGAAACTTTTTGTGGAACTGCACCTGTTGAAATTGCTATTCGTCCTCCTATGCAATTAAAAAATAAAGGGGGTGGGAACAGAAAAAACTGGCCAAGAAAAGTAGATTGATGAGAAGCAGAAGAAGGAAAAACAAAGGGTGTGCAAGACTTGTGGTGAAAGTGCCGGGCATAATACGAGAACTTGTCCAAAGAGAAAATAACAGGTTGTACATAGTAATAGTCAATGACAAAAAATGCACAATTGTATTTTCTGTTTTCCTTTTTTTTTCCATCTCTAAAAGTTATACATACTTATATGCACGAAAATTATAACTTGCAGGTGATTTGAGGAATGAAGCAAAAAAGAGGAGCAGTTGGCAGAGTTGAAGACCCTTCATATTATTTTCTTATTTTTATTACTCCTAATTTTTCGAAGTAGGTTGTGCACAAACAAGTATGAGTTTCTGCACAACTGATCAATCAAATTTGCACAATAGTGCAATAAATTGTGCACAGTGGTATTTAAAGAATTCTTATTTTAGGTGATGGTCATTTGGGCTTTTCGTACAAATTAATTGAAATATAGTTTTGTTTGAGATTCAGAAATAAGACCTTTTTGGCGTTTTCTAAACTCTGGTTTGGCAGATTTCTTTCTCTATTTTCTTGTTATCTTGTATTTAAATATGTTTAAATATTTTCTTATTGTACAGCGACAGTGCTTAATTTGGGTCTAATGACAAACCCAACCCGATGGTCGGATTGTAATGATATCATTTACACAAGTAATGCAATAACATATGTCCAACCAAAAGTGCAACCATCGAAGTTAAAAACTTGGAAATTTAAATATTTCTCTTTCCCTCACCAGGAAAATTATTTAAAAATTTTAATATGCAAAACACAACTTTTCTCAGTCGTAAGAATTTTCTTCTACTTACGAAAAAACAGAACAACAGAAATAGACATCAAACATAATAAACATTATATTCCGGTTTCTTCTACTTAGACAAGAATTCTTACACAACAAAGAGACATCAAAAAAAAAAAAAAAAAGCATTTTGTTTCAGTTTTTTATACTTTAAAAAGTATTCCTATAGAAGCCAAACAAAAAATAAAATTCATCATCATGCAGATCACTTCTTCAATTCAGCCTTTTGTTCTAGTTTCTTTGCCTTGTAAACTGAGAGATACTGTTTCGCAATGTTCATGTTTACATCCTTAAATCGTTTATCTCTGCGCATGCCAAGGTGTGGCAATACTTCTTACGGATACAATTCACCTGTTTTTTTTATCTCCGCTTCTAATCCCACATGCCCAGTTGGTCTTCAATCCAGCCCCCATGTATGTCTCCTTGTGTCTCATGGTTAAAACACCCGAATCCTTATTTTCTACCCCCGTTGTGCATAGCATCTCGAAAAAGTGTGGTTCAAGTTTTGAAACAACATTGGCGTATTGGGCCATATTTTGTCCTCTTAGAAACTTTGAAATTGCATCCTTCTGCAAAAAATAAATAAAAATAATTTTATGTGGACAAAAACGACAAGGAAAATAATTTGAAAAAAATGATTACAATGCTAAAGAACTATGTCTGCACATTATCTCACATTATTGTGCACATTTATGTTTTAGTGTGTGCATATTTATGTTTCTGTTCAGTGTGTGCACATTTATGTTTCAATTTGTGCACATTTATGTTTCAGTATGTGCACATTAATGCATTAATTTTTACACATTAAATCAATAATGTGAGTTATTTTGCACATTAAAAAATTGCTTCATAATAAAAAACCAAAAACACCTCTAAGCCATTTTATTATATATTTTTGAAACAAAGACATAGAAACAACAAAATATAATTATGATGCACTAAGTAAATACTTTAAAAATTGGTCTTGCCAAAGTATTAGCATATTCTTTATGTATTTTTGCATTCACATCATTTGGTGCAGCGCTTTCAAGTATATCAAATCGCTTTCCCTTGATTGAAAAAAACATGATGTAAGAGTAATTTTCAGTGTGCACGGGGAAGAAAAACTGCAAAAAAATAAAAAAGAAATATTTAAAAAACTAAATTGAAAATTAGTATAATGATATTGAATAACGTACCAGTGATATATCTTTTGTTCCAAACGTCATTTTCAAGTCTTCATCCAGGGCCTGAGTAAACATTTGATATTTCTTTTCTTTGCTATCATCACCAACAAAAAGTAGTTGCACATGTAAATTGCATAAAGAATATTATGTATAATATTAAAGAAAAATATGAAATATAAATTCAATATTTCTAACCTTGTTACAAGGGCCAATGCTTGAAAACAAACTTGGAGACCCCCTACCTTTCAACTTTTCATTGTCATTTAAAAAAACAGACCATAAATTCAATACACGACTATTCACTTGTTCACCTGCCCTTAAGCTTTGTAATACATCTCTTGAAACATAAAATTATTCCTCTTGAAAATAACTTCACTCTTGTATTACAAGAACACATGCATAAAAAAATACACAGAAAAAAGATAGATAATAACCGTATATATACTAGTAAAAATGTCTTATAAACACTATTAAAGACACAGAAAAGTATATATAACTTACTGTTCAGCGTCAGCATTCTTCAAAACCCAGTTTGAAACCATTTTCTGATTTCCATACAACTTCTTCAATATATTTGTTCCCTTTATCTTGAATGGTGATTTCAATTTGCTAACAACTTCTCTCCTTTCTAACAGCTCATCCTCTGGTGTTAATCGCTTAGATCGTCTCATTGGAACAAGTTGTACACCTTGAACATGTTTTGAAGCTGAAGGGGCGTTAGTGGCATTCTCAGGCTGGGTAATGTTCTCGAGCTCCTCATCAACGGTTGCACGTCCTGGTTGTACATCAACGTGCACAGAAGGGGCTTTTTAAGATTGAAAACCATCATTTGCTTGATTACCACAATCTTGTGGAAGTTCATTATCATCCTCATCATCTTCAGAAATACCTAAGCTGTAATTAGGCATAGTAGTTGTGGTATTTCAAAACTCATCTCTCCTTGCAATTGCTTTTAAAATCTCATCAATAGCATTGATAGTCTCACCAGTCCAGTCATCAAAAGTTTGTGAAGCATTGCGGCATCCCTCTTGCACTTTGTTGGTACCCTCTTCTGGTTTGTCGATGCCAGATTGTGTTCCATCAATGCCCCCATGTTCTTCATTGATGCACTGTTGTGTTTGGTTGACATTCTCTTGGCTTCGGTTGACACGATCTTGCGTTTTTGAAATGCCAAGGAATGATTGTGCTGCATCTTGCATCTTCATGAAATTCTTATCTTCCAATAACACTTGAGGGGTTCTTTGCACCATCTGTAGTACTTCAAGACCAGTAGATGCAAGCAACCTTGTATTTGTAGCAAATCCCTCAACAAAAACCTATTTCACAAATACTTATATTTAAAGGTCTAATATAAACAACATTTAGACACAAAAAATATACATTAGCCTAAAAAAATGAATCTATTTCACATTAGTTCATAAATACGTGCACATTAGTTGATATACTCGTGCACATTAGTTCATAACTGTATGCATAAATAGTCACTGTATGCAAAACTATTAAAAATGCATGCACATCAAATTGCACATTAGTTCATACACTCGTGCACATTAGTTCATAATTACATGCACAACTAGACACTATATACAAAACTATTAAAAAAATACTTGCACATAAAATTATACATTAGTTCATACTCAAGTGCACATTAGTTCATAATTACATGCACAAAATAACCACTATATTCAAAAATAGCCACATCAAATACTTGTACATACTCCCTGTTTCCAGCCTCCCATTTTCCATCATTCTTATTTCCAGTACTTCTACACCTCTCCTCCTCGTTCATTCTTTTTCAAGGAGCATCCATCGTTTCTGGATTTTTCAGCACCTCAGATTTTGTTTCTTCATCCACAAAACCCCTCCCAAATGCACCAGTTTTCTCCTCTTCAATTTCTCTATCTTTCAACAACATGTCGGTCTATCCTTTGTAAGTTGGAAAACTTCTTTTCACATTGCGTATAGATAACACAACTTTGTCCACATAAAACACCTACATATAAAAAAAATAATTAAAAACTTTTATTGCATTCAAGGCAAATATATATAAAAATAACACTTGTGTTAAGAACACTGACCGTCAAAAACAGTAGAGGTCTTGTGTACCACTTTTCCCGCTATACTCCCAAGACATCTTTGTCCTCGCCAAGCACTCGATCATATACTCAAACCAATTCATATCCTTAATCTTTGATAGATCGTCAAGAAGATGCAATACATTGGTGTGAACTTTCCCATTGCTCTGAGCTCCAAACAAGCAATTAACAAGCAAAACAACAAGGTGTCTCTTGAACCAATCGCCACCGTCAACATATTCCATCATTTTCAAAGCGAGACTTGTTGGGGTTATCCCATCAGGACTTGGCTAAAAAAAACCTTGAGTTCTTGATCAAGTTCTGACTGCTTCCTTTTCTTCTTATTAATGATTGAAATCTTCCAACGGGGAAAGCCAAAAACAGAGGACACGTCATCTTCTTTGATGTGCAACTTTGACCCATGGTATAACTTCAGCTTGCGATCAAGGTGATTGAGATTTTTCACTAAAAGTACCCCATCTTTACTGGTATTGAAGTTATTGATAAATCCAAAAGAGGACCAAATCCAATATCTGCAACATCTTTTCTCTGGCATTCATTTAATGATGACAAAGCTCTTACAAAAACCCCAGGCGATGACCTATTGTGAAAGACAAACTTGGGGCCATCACTGCGACTGGTAGTACAATCAGCACGTGCAGGTATAGGGCTCTCAAAATCATCATCATCTGCTGCTAAATAATACAATTACATAATAAAGTTAAAAAAAAGGATTAAAAAGGTTGATAAGACAAGATTTATTTATATAATTATCAAAAAATCAATATACATTAATCATAAAAAAGATAAATAAAAGTATAATATAGACTGCAGAGCAATAATAATAAAAATACCTTTTTCTGTAGCTTTCACCTTAGTACACCTTTTTTTTTTTTGCTTTTCTTTTCGGTTCAATGACATCAATCTTCCTCTTCTTCGTGATTACACCTGTGCATATAAAAAAATGTATTATAAAAAATAAGTACAAAAGATATCAAAAAAGACCATAAAAGGAGAATACACCTGTGCATATGCTATACATTTCTTTGCACATTAGTAGAAATGTTTTTGCACATTACGGTTCACAAACGAGATTTCTTTGACCCTAAAAGCTTGAACTCATTTCAATGCAATGGATTTTGCACATTAGTGCAGCTTAATTTTCACATTATAATATATTTATTTGCACTTTATACCGTGTACATATCATCATTCCTTATAAAAACCAATGGTGAAAAAAATCCAAAATATCATCAAAAAAAGAAAAAGAAAAACACAAATGCCTAAATTTATTACCTTGCTTGTTTGTTTTTTGAACTTTGGTTACTTCCGTTGAAGTCTTGGGAACCAATTCAGTATTTTTTCCTTCAAAAGGCATGTAAAAGGAACCCAATATCGGCGTTTTATCCTTCACGCCAATATCTTCCTTATTCTTCATTTTCAATTCAACATGCTGTCTTGAATCCTGAGGACTTGAGTCCAGAGGAGCGGAAACATTAGGAATAAGAGCCTCCTTTGCGGCAACATCTGCCTTCTTCGTTCGTAATTCTACCTCTAGCATTGAATCCTAAGGACTCAAATCCTGAGGATCAGAAGGCATAGAAACTACAATTTTGTCCTTCGTGGCAATATCTGCCTTTCTTACCCTTCCCTAAAAATGCACAAATTTGAGTTCCAAGAGGAAACATGATCCAACATCCACATGCCACATTAATTTGAGATATTGCATGTACACAGAACACAGAAAACTGATATTCATCCCAAAATGCCTTTAAACTAGTTATAGTAATTGAACTATCTCCCCAAGAAATAGAGCATTTAAGATGAAAGACACGTGGACCAGAAAATTAACTCAAACCGATCACAGAATTTACAGTTAATGTTAACATGTTGATGATTAAAGAAAGCATTTCAGTATATTTATGCATAAAACAACCAAATGAATTATTATGTACAGTGTGATCCTTATATAAATGAGATGAGCGATTTCTACTACATTACTTACAAATATTTATATCTAACTATATCTAACTAACTAACAAAACCATAAAATGTAGGCTTCTCTTTAAAAGAAAAGTGTTAAAAAAAAAAAGAGAAAACATACCAGCATTCTTATTTGGCAAATCCTCAGGATCAGAAGGCATAAAAACTACACTTTTGTCCTTCACGACAATATCTGCCTTCTTCTTACCCTTCCCTAAA
Organism: Phtheirospermum japonicum; assembly: GCA_014905375.1. Classification (NCBI taxonomy): domain Eukaryota; kingdom Viridiplantae; phylum Streptophyta; class Magnoliopsida; order Lamiales; family Orobanchaceae; genus Phtheirospermum; species Phtheirospermum japonicum. Next base: position 22,711 of record BMAC01001533.1, read on the forward strand.
AATTCACAAATTCAAATTCCATAAGGAAAATCACACGAGGAAAATTAAACTTCAACATTTAAATTATAATTAAAGCAATGTGCAGATCACATATAATCCAACACCCATATGCCACATTAATTCTAAATCTGAAAACATCAAATTCAAGAAAAAAGAATAAAAATAAAAAATAAATACCAGAATTCTTCTTTGGTGAATCTACAGCTTTATCCTTCGTGGCAATATCTGCTTTCTTCTTACCATTCCCTACGAACAAATTCGAGTTCCATGACGAAAATCACACGAGGAAATTAAAAATTTTGCCATTATAATTGTATTTAATGCATTGTGCAATTCACACAAACCCTACCCAAGAAAAATAAAATAAATGACAATAAATAAATGAAGCAATTTGAGTAATCAAAGTTCTATTAAAATGCTAAAACAAAATCCAAAATACTCAAAAATGCAGGAAAACAAATGCACATAACCCAAAAACCCATTTGGCATATTAATTCCTAGGAAAACGTCAAATTCACTCACAAAATAAAAGGAAATACGTACCAGCATTCTTGTTGGGAGAAATTTTCTTCTTCGATTGAGATTTCTGCGGAGTTTGTCCCATTGATTATACACACTAGGGTTTCGGGATTATAAAAAAATGGAGAGGAGTTGGTAGATGGCGAGGGTCTCGTGGTTTCAAAGAATGCAGATAATTTGAAGACGAAAATGAGAAATTGCTGAAATGAGAAATGGAAAAACTTGAAGACGCTGAGGATATGGAGCGTTCTATGCAAACAAAAAAAAAATGAGAAGGGAAGGTTTTGTGCAAAAATCGCGACTGGGTGTTGGTGAAATGAGAAAATGCACGTAATTACCAAAATGCCATCGGATGTCCAGAATTACCAAACTGCTACCGGATAAATACTGAGAAAAGTACTAAAATGGTTGGTCAGGATGCATTCTCATTTCTCACCTACGGATCCATTCTCACGTGATCCTATATACATACATACATACACACACACACACACACACACACACATATATATATATATATATAACTGATATTTTCTGAAAGAGATGAAGAAAACCTAAATATTCTCTGCACCACGAAAACATAACTTCTTTATCCCCGTGCCTTACCTCCTTTCCATTCACTATGGCAAGTAATATAGGGTACATGGCTTTCAACACCTAAATGAAGTAGGCAAATAGAGAAATCTAGGGGGAGTTCGATAGCTAAAGCAAAAGAGAGTAGAGAGCTTTGGTTGTGACAAAGATGATATAAACACAGCATCTGAGAGAGGTGGGCTTCAAGCTGCAGATGGAGGTGAAAGCGAGGGATGAACTGAGTGTATTTCTTGTAAACGATGACGACAACTGTGGATGATCAAGAGTTTATTCACCCAAACATTACAAAAAATGTAAATGTGACGGCCATGATCATTGGCAAACCCATCAGTAATTCGGTTACTGACAGACTGACTGTGTGCCTATCAACATTTTCATTTCAAGTAAATGAGTTTCCAAGAGAATTTGTTAGTTTGTGAACCACTAATTCGCCTCAAAACTAACCTAATTTTGAACATAATTCCTAATTATCGAACTAATCATAATTTCAACCTAAGTTTTGAAATAATCCCTAATTCGTCTAAAAATAATTCTAAATTTGGAAATAATTCTAAATCTAAATAATTATAATTGAAATATAATTTTGAAATAATTGCTAATTCTCCTCATATCGTACACTAATTCTTGAAATAATTCATAATTGTCTAATAATACCATTGGAACCCAGTTTTTTAAAATAATTGTTAATTTGCCTCATATCTAACCCAAAATCTTGAAATAAATCATAATTATCTAAATTATATAATTGAAACCTGCTTTTGATTTAATTCCTAACAAAAACCAGAATTACCTTAATTTAATAATCAAATCCTAATTAACTTTAATTCTACAAAAATTCTACCCTAGAGGCGACGCGTGATGGTGGTGCAACGCTGGTGGGAACGGACCAGAGCCGTGGGGTGGCGTGGAGCGAGTGGCTGCGAGTGCTGGGGTAGCGGCAAGCGGTGGGGCAACGGCAAGCGGTGGGGTAGCGGTGGTTTCCTTTCTTTCTTTTTCCTTTTCTTTTATTTTCTTTTTCTCATTGCCCAAATTCTTCCATTTCTTTCTTTTTCTTTCTTTCCAGACAATACGGCTATGGACATATAATATTAGTGTTTTTGCAGATGACCATAAATATCATCGTCGCTCTATTTTAGAATTTTAATATAGTCGAAGGACGGGACTCGTCGGTGACCCGTACTTATTTAACAATTTAAATATTTTTTAAAATTATGATTTCAGTAACATATCCGTTGCTAATTTATGGCACTTACATTTGACGCCATTTTGGCGACGAAATGACACATGTTGGTAGCCCATTGACATTCTCAATGTCATCGGTAACTCGTCCATATATGCAACGGTCACATGCCCGTCGGTATCCATCGACATTTCCCCCTTATTTTTGTAGTGAAACACATGTCTATTTATCTGTTTCTTTTTTATTATTTTTCTCTTTTTGTATGAACTTTTTTTTTACTTCGAATTAGAACGTCGAATTGGTTGTAGCTTTTCAATAACAAAATGTTTTGTTTGGACTAAATTTGATATTCCCAATAAAAAGTGGTTGAATATTTATAGGTTTCAATTGAGAATGAATAAATTACTATTAATGTTATACATTATCTTGAAAATCCGAATTTTAAATCTAAGAATAATTTGAATTTTAAAATTTTTATAATTTAGCATTAAACTTCATAATGTCATTAGAAATTTTATACTGTATCGTATAAAATTAATTTTAAAGGATTTTATTGAATAATCGTATTTTATCATGAATCTTTTGTTGAAAAACAAATTTAGTTAGTTTTAAAATGAAATTTAGAAAATTAAGTATGAAATAACATGTAATAGTTCGAAATTCGACTGGTCTAATATGAAATAGTACGATATAGCTTTTAATTTGATGATGTAGTATGAAATCCATGACTGCGTAGCATGAAATTTCACGATGTATGTAGTATGAAATTCGTGATTACGTAGTATTACATTCTATGATGTAGTATAAACTTTGTGGCTATATATTATGATATCCTATGATATATTATAAAATTCACGACGGTGGGTAATATGAAATTATCATGGTGTAGTATGAGTTTTTGTTGGATTAAATTTGAGATAAAAAAAAAAGAAGATTGAAATAAAAAAGAAATATTTTGTTAGATAAAAAAAACTAAAGTATGAAATTCATGACGGCGGATAGTATGCAATTAACATGGAGTAACTTAGAAATTTGATTTGATTAAATTTGAAATAAAGAAAGAGAAAATTGAAAGAAAAAAAATATATAAAAACTTGATTAAATTACGTAATTTTGATTAAATGGGATGTTGAAATTCAATGGACTATTTGGAAAAAAAATATTTCGCTAAGGCAAAGACTTGCGTTAGGCCAGATTGACGGGTCATGACCCGTTAGACCATTTGACCCGATACTATAATGTATTGGTTTTTGAATTATGATATATTGGTTTTTGTACTCAAAAGTATTGAGTTTTAATAAATATTTGACTCGTGTTATGATGTATTGATTTTTGTATTATGATGTATTGATTTTTTAATATAATGTATTGAGTTTTTTTTTTACTATAATGTAGTGGTATAGAATTTTGGCCTAACGAATGATTCGTTAATTCGGCCTGACAAGAGTGTTGTGCTTTCGCTAATGGCTATCATGAGAACTAGTTTGAATAAATTCAGAAAGTGAAATATTAATATTAATTTATCACAATATTTTCTAAATATATTTGTATGGTAAAATATCTTAGTATAATTTAATATTTCCATATAACTTGAGATGCATTTCGTATAAAATATATTTTTTTCATTAATTTCAATTTCCATGTTATATGATTTTATGCCATAAAATGAGAATTATTTATATTGTTACCTTTTTTCTCAATGAGCTATTATGAATTATTTAGTTAATTATTAATAACTCAACTTGGTAAGATATTTATTGATAGATATGTCTAATGCAACATATTAGCACTCAAATAGTCAACGCACATTAAGTTACCTCTGTTTGTCAGATTCTACTTCTGACTACTATAAAATCAAAATCGGAAACCAAGAAAGTTGTGCTCTAGATTCCAAATTGCGTTTATAATTTTACTCTTACCCACAGATAGTCACTTTTACCACTTCTCCACCAAACATTCACTTGATCCGTTTCTACTTCTATTTGCAATGAATAGAAACATTTTTAGTAACCACTTTATAAGTTACATTATTTATATTGTTTTCTATTTATGAATTCAATTATAACCAACTTCAATGCAGATAAATAAGGTTCCTTATGTTCAAAAAGCCGGCCCGCATTGGGAGAATATTCAGCACCATTAATAGTGGCGCTTTTTAGAATCTTCAGATGGTATTTAAAGTTGTTCACGATTAAATACCGACTCGCTATGTTTTATGGAGCCCAAAAAAGATACTCAAACCACTTCATGAGTTGTGCTTGCAAATGTCCCAAGATACTCGATAATTATGATCTAGAAAAACACCGTGAACCATCATGAAAACATAATTATCCAATATCCTGTCGAGCAAATCCATCTTCTCCATTCCCCGCGAGTTCACCTCATTGAATTGCTGCAAAAAAAATTTGTTAGAATTAATAATATCATAAAATCGAAGGGACTTCATTAGTGTTTGCAATTATCTGATTTTTATAGTGCCCTTCAATGTAAGCCGACTCAATATCAAAAACACAAATCGCAATAAATCACTACGAATCTGGAAATAATAAATATTAAAATAACGAATCGAAAACATGTAAGTTTAAAAACACAAATCAACCTAAATATAACCTTAAAAATAATTCACATAAAATCCAAGTTCACACACACAATAATTATTCTTATTATTGAATATATATATATATATATATATATATATATATATATATATATATATATATATATATATACACACAATGGTGTTTTAAATAATTATGATTGCAAATATTGAGAAGAGTCATGACCACAAGTCATATATTTATATGTTCAAGTGGGATTGATTTCAAACCCTAGACAAATTTTCTACTTTTTGTATGGAAATCGGATAGATTTATTACTATATATAAATTCATTGTTTGATTTAATATATCATAAAAAGGTAAATATTATATAGTAATTAACACTCGTACTATATAACAAATCTAGCTCTTTATATTCTTGAAATTTAAGTTTTGGAAGATGATTATATTTGTTTATTTTTGAAATTTTTTAATATTTTAAATTTTAGGAAGTGATTTGCAAGTAGGTTTTTCTTTTTCTTTTTACTTGTGTAGTTTTTCAAACTACAATAAAAATGGTTTGTTTGTTGAACTAATTTACTTGGAACTAATAGTTTTTCACACGTAAACATATACAGAAGTGAACAAAAACCTTCATACAGTCTTATAATTATAACCATTTATGCTTGAGATTTTTTTTTAGTTATGTCGGAACAAAGAAACTGTACCACATACACAACCAATCATACCTGTGAACAACACCCATATGATAATCCTTTTTAGTTATCTGCACCCCATTCTTGCAGGGTAATGCAACTGAAATCAAGGAACAAAATTACTCAAAAAATCAGTCAAGAAAAAAAACCAATTATTTTAAAAAAAACGCAACAGGCAAAAGATAATCCACCAATACCATTAAATTTACAACAATCACACTTAGTGGTGTTGAAACGGTTGGCGGTTAACCGCTGGTTCGTAACCGGTTGACCGGTTACGGTTAACCGTTGACCGACGATCACGGTTAAAACCGTAATCGTCAACCGGTCCCGGCGGTTAGGTTACCGTTAACCAAACCGTTAACCTTAACCATCGCGGTTAACCGTCAGTTAACCTATATATATATTTTTTAAATTAAAAAAAAATTCGCCGGCGGTTTAACCGCCGCGATTAATAGCCATTGATAATCAACGGCTGAGATCAACTAGCCGTTGAAGATCAATGGCTCAAATTCAAATGAAAATAGTCGTTGGTCGGTTTAACCGTGGTTAACCGGTTTAACCGCCGGTTTACCTTGACTATTTTTTTAATATTTTTTTTTGCAGATTTTGACACCTATAAATACCCCACTCTCCAACACCAATTCTCACACCAATTCATCTTAACTATTCTTCTTCTTCTCTTATATTTTCAAGTTTAAAGAAGTCAAGTTTCTAATTTGTGCAAGAATAATATTATCAATAATATTCTTATTATTCCATCCTAATCTCGTTTACTTAATTCTCTTTTATAATATCACTATGGCAAGCTCTTCCCGTAATGTCAATACCAACACTCCAACCTCTTCTCATCGAGGTCGAGGTCGAGGATCTCGACGAGAATCTTCGGCCGTTGTCGGAGATTATGTTTCCGATGAGATGACGGCGGAAGAAGTTGAGAACCTATATAACCAAATCAACTTCGACTCATAAAATCAAATCAATTTTGAAAAAGATTTACCTAACTCCGATGAAGAAGAAGCGCCGGCCGCTGTCAATTTGGATGAAGATGAGGAGGTGGCGGATGATATGCCACCGCCTAAATCAAAACCGAGGGAGTTTGTTTCCCCCATCTTTCGTTTGCATTTCACAAAAAAGACGATCAACGGCGAATCTCGAGCGCAATGCAATTATTTCAATTCTCATTACGCCTTCGGTTCTAAAAATAATAGAGGCTACGGGTCGCTCAAATACCACATGGAGAAGAAGCATCCCGACAAGTTTGGCGTGGAAAGCTCACAAACACAGCTAAATTTCTCATCTTCATCTACCGCCAGCGTCGAGACCGGTGGCCAAGGTACGAGTTCTTCTAGTTTATTTCAATATACTGAAAGTAGTCATAGAAAGTTTCTTGCAAAATTTATCTCCGTTATGAGTCTTCCTTTTAAATCATGCGTATAGTAATCATTATGAAAATTATACTAGGGGTGCATTTACAAAATTTACTTAAAGTTTATTACGATGCAATAGGACCTTTTTTAGAAGCTTCACGTCTTCCAATTCCTAGCCCTATTAGTGTTGCTCACGAAGTACAACAATCTTTAATTCATCTTTTTAAAGATTACAATGAATCTTCTAGTGATTATGTTAATGTGTCTCCTTACCCTTCCCCCGCCACTTCTAATATAAGACCCAAAGACCCTCGAGGAGCTCTAAACCCATATATGAGGTTGATTGAAGATACTAAAAGAAAATAGCAAAAGGCTAGTGCTTGTCGGTCAATGGAATTAGATAGTTATTTAGGGGCTTTTAAACCGAGTTCGGTTCCAAAAAAGCCCGATGGTATTACTAACAATCTTGTGCAGTTTGGCCGAAAGTGGCCAGTATTTTTCCCACACTCTCTAGGATTGCCAAGGAGGCCCTTGTCGTTCCTATTTCAACTGTTTCTGTTGAACAAGCCTTCACCACGGGAGTTTATATGTTAGATGAGCGACGGTCTACCTTTACATTCGAAAATCTTGAAAATCAAATGTTGATGAACGATTGGGTGAAAACCGAATCACGAGAACAAGAAATACAATTGGATGAAGGTGAAAAGAGCGACTATTACGATACCACTTTGGGAAGCAACGACAACGACGAATAGGTAAGTAGGTAAGTGAAGTAAATAAAAGAACTACGTGTACTTTGATTCCTTTTCGAGTATACGTAGGTAATTTAATTCTAATATTAAAAGTTAAAATTTAATTTTAATTTCTAATATTAGAATTAAATTCAAGTCCTTTTTTTTTTACTTATTTTTTTCAAACAAAAAAAAAATCGAACTACGTGGACTTTGATTCCTTTACAAGGATACGTAGGCAAGTTAATTATAATATTAAAAGTTAAATTTTTAATTTTTAATATTAGAATTAAAATCAAGTCCTTTTAAATATATATATATATATATATATAACTTTTTACTTCAAAAAAATCTTATAATTTAATTTGTAATGTGAATTTGTTGTGTTATTTTCAAATAAATGTCATCATCTTATTAATTTGGTTGTTTGTGAATATTAGCATTAAAATCAAGTCCTTTTAAATTTATTTGTTTCAAAATAAATAAAAACTTCTTACTTCAAAAATTCAAAATTTATTTATCTAATTCAAATTCCATTTAACTTTCAATTATTCAGTTTTTATTTAAGTTTCTAAATTTAATTAAAAAAATTATAAAAACCGGCGGTTAACCGCCCGGTTCGGTTAACTGGTTTAACCGTAACCTTAATCGGTTCTCAACCGGTTAGGTTACGGTTAAGCCAAAACTGGTTAACCTAACCGCTGGTTATTAACCACCGGTTAATTAACCGGACGATTAATAACCGGATTAACACATCTAATCATACTACAGTGTATCCACATTAATGAAGCTGTAAAAGATTGCATTTCAATTAAAAATCAACAATTGAATGACACAAATAATAACTTATCATCCCAATTTTGAATACCCGTAGAATCAACCGTTCAACAAAAATTACCCGTTCCTCTTCATCTGGCTCTTCATCAATCTACTGTTTGCAGAAAAATGACAAAAATAAAATAAAAAAAAAATTTGCAGAAGATTTATACCCTCTCCTAAGGTATCCACTTAACTTCATAAATTGCTCGTCGTTTAGCTATATTTGCATAAGTTACTGATCATACTCATTTTTCTTTCCTTTTTCTATTAACATGTTAATAAACAAATATTATCGCACAATTTCCTCAAGAATGAAAGAAACGCACCGCAATCCAGCAAAGAAAAACCTTATATTTTGATCCTGTTAATGAACCATCAGCATGAATCAAGCACAAGGACACTAAATGTTTTAAAATATTTACCAATAATAGCATTCAAAGCGAAACTTTACCAACTTTAACTAAATTAAACTTTATAATCAAATGAAACATAGAAAAAAAAATATATTTTAAAGATATAATCATCTAAGCCTAAAAATAATAAGTATAACTCGCGAAACCTAAAACTCAAGCACTTAAATATTAATTCGCAGTTATATCAATATCAAGAACATTTATTATAATTCTATTTCTCATTCGAAAAAATTTCAAATGTATCCTCCTAAAATACACAACACAAAAAAGAGGCAAAAAATGAATGTCACGTAAAGAAAGTGAGCCAGAGCCATATGAGATATATGGAATTAATGAATTGAAATTTTAAATATACTCAAAAATATGAATCACCTCTTCAAATTGATAGCCTTTTCAAATCCGCTCTTGTAAGCCAAAAGTGCAATTTAAAAAAAAGAAAAAAACCAGTTAAAAGACAAAGTGCAATAAAGAAAAAAAGTTGTGGATGCAATGTCCAAAAAAAAAAAAACTTAGTTCATGTAATTTACTCTTTGTACTATTAATGAACAATTTTTAACATATAACAAATATCAATACTATATTCAAGAGTTTGCAAGACCAAAGACATAACAAAAACAAATGAAATGGCACTGAAAACATAATAATAGTCTCTTCTTCTGAATCCTTTTCTTAAAAATATATATTTCTCACCAATTTGGATAAGTTTCCTCACACGTTCCCCGTGTAGACACGATGGTAGCAAGATATACTTGAACAATTTAATAATATTCAAACCAAGTGCATATATATATTCAAACCAAGTCCATATTCTAAATCAGATCCATTGACACAACGGTGAATTAAAAATTGGACTACATACTGCGAAGTAGACCATGACCAATGCAAAAGTAGACCATGACAAATGCAATCTTTATTCTGATCTCAAACATCTCCATATCCCTCCTAAACGACCCCAAGCGGAGAAAGAACAATTACAAATTAACTCCAACAATATTTGTAATTTGTAAACAAATATCAAAATAATAGTAGCAAGTAGTAACTAATAAAACTAACATATATCCTCCCAAATGTTCTTAAACTCAATAATGCACGACGGATAACAAAAAATCTCATAAGCCCTAAATCTTACAATCCTAAATTGACCTAACCAAAAAGAAGCTTGCAACACTGAATTAAGACGCAATTATTAGCAAACACTCAATGAACGCCATCCAATCTCTTTTTCCAGTAGTGCACTCACTGATTTTTAAATTACAATATTCAACAATGAACAATTATAAGAGATACAAAATTTATATCCAAATCGAAATTAATTCAAATTCAAATTGGTGGTTATGTACCAATTCTTCATATGGGAATTGTTTGCTACTACTAAACATATAAGTACCAGGAGGAGGCGAGGTTTACTTACCTGCAAATAAAAAATAAAAAAAACATAACCAAATTGTTTGTTTGTAGGAGAAGAAGCAGAGAAGATGAAGGAAAAATTTGAAAATCTTACCAAAAGACCGAAACCTTACCAAAGAAATTTAATTTCAAATGAAATGTGTGTGCATAATTTAACCTGTAAATGAAAAATAGAAAAAGAATAAATTAAAGTCAATCCACAAAAAATAGAACAAAATAGATCTGAACATATAGTCGTATGCTGGCAACGGGTCATGTCAGAGGATGTCGCTCACCTCTAATCGCCGGCGCTGCTGGTTATGAAGGCTGCCTAGTCAGATTTGAGCGGCGATGATGTCGGATCTGGCCATTTGCGATCTAAACAAATCTAAGAATATAAAATAAATTGAATAATTGAGGAGGCAGAAATGGTTAATATGAGGAACGCAAAAGATAGTGGTGGGGTGTGGAGTTCTTGGGCTTCAGTGTAATTTTGGTCTTGGAGTTCCTAAGAAGAATATCGAGCGAGAAAGAGAGAGAGATCGAGCAGATTTGGAGATTAGAGGCGAGCGAGAGACCAGCAAAACCCTACCTTCTCAAGGAAAAAAAAAATTGAAAAAAAATGCTATTTTATACCTATTCAAAAAAACTTAAAAAGGAAGTTTTTGAATAGAAATAATATGAGGATGCCACGTCAGATTTAGAATACACCCCAAATTGCCACTTATAGTTTGAATGAATCTGCTATTGACACGTAAACTAGTTGTCAACAACATTAACAAATAGGGTTGATCGCACTTAGTTTTAATAGAAGATAATATACCTTTTCTTATCACTTGTGAGTTGGCATTTTTCATTTGGGTTCTCGATTATCAAGCGACACTAAAAAAAAAACGTCGTATGCAATTAACACACATTTAATTCGTCAGGAAGTCATTTGTTTCCCATGCAAGGGTTCTAATCTCCCGATGCGAATAACGCCGGTCCAGAACCTGAGGCCATTCATGGGAGTTACGGCACATCTACCATGGCACGCCACCTGTTTACCAATGGCTGAAGCAAGTTTGTCAACGCCAAGCGACTCATCACCGAAGACTCGGTTGTTTTCAGGAGAAAATATAAGCAGACAGCGATCACAGTAATCGACATCCCAAGGAGCGAATACCTGCAAGCGAGCCAGTGGAGGCGAGGGAGAAGGCAGGGAAAAGACTGGCTTTTGAGGTAATGTAATTCATTTTATGATTTTCAAGATATTGTATTGGCTTATGCATACTATTGGATTTTATGAATGTTTATGCCATCTTAACTTTAATTTATATTGTGTACTGTGAATAAATGTAATGTGTTAAAGTTACGCACATTTAAATGTAAGTAAATGCAGAACTATTTCGATAATCTTTGATTGATACACTAAAATATTCAGTGTTTGATGTTCATAGGCATATATTTTTTTATTCCTGGCAGGCAAATAGTTAGTATTGATTTCTACCCTTTTTATACAGGCATATAGTTAATATTGCGCTGCGCACGTGCACTTCACGCGCGGGTGTTTTGCATTTTTTGTTGCTTACCAAAATCGGTAGAATTATTATTAAATATTGATCCGACCGTGTCAGCATGGGAGCGCATGTTAATCTATATCCGAGTGCCGCCCGACGACGACAGATAAAAAACCCGCAGCTAACACATGCTCGTATTCTACTGCTTAAATTAGTCGGGATCACGAGCCCCTCCACAAACAAACTTCTTTCTACACTCGACCAACTGCTCGCCTCTCAGCATGATTTTCCCATATTTCTTGGTATCTGTAATGACAACACTCCGAAGCGAAGTATGACATTTCATTAGCGAACTCAACACAAAAGGCCATACCCTGTAAAATTTGATGGGGAAAAAAGCTGCGTCTTGGATATGACATAATGAAGACAAGCATCATGCGCAACGCACGCGTATTATTCAAATCTGATTAAGGTGATTTTTTCAATAAGAAATATGATTGCAAGGTGCAGATATATATCGTAATCTCAACAAACAATAACTATCAAGACTAGGCGTCTTTATATCAAAAGGATGGGTATCCGAATCCACTGGCCGGAGAAAAATGTGCCAAATGCGTTTAACGATTAATATTCCGACGGATTGTCCACTCGTGCATAAATTGTCCACTCGTGCATTGTTTGGTGTCATTTATGACTCCGATATCGAACAGCGGAAAGTTTTGTGCGGGGTCCGTCGCATCCAATTACAAAATAAACAATTGACAGAATTCAAGAACCTCACCACTGTCGCATTGAAATCAAAATCGATCATATTCGCCACATACTTAGCGTGAGAATCCCTCCTCCTCGATGGACGTGTGTGCACTGCTCCACACAGTGTGCGTTAGTCAGCACCTTCCTTCCCCTGATGGGGAACAGAGGGAGACATTGTAGTTGGTGGACTCATCATAAACAGCAAAGCCAAACAGCCAAAATACAGGGCATGGAGCTGCATCTCCACATAAAGTGATTCTGGTGTGAGGAGAGCGGATTGAGATCGATAAACTGCAGATTTTCTGCCGAGAATCCAACCTAGTCGGCAGATGCGATTAGTGTGTGGGGAGAGGGAGAATTAAAATCGATAATCTGCGAATTTGCTGCTAAGAATTCAGCCTTGTATGCATTGATGAGCAGGGGAGAATCAAGGTCAATTAAATCCATCCTCGTGATTTGGATGACGAAATAGACTCGAAGGCCAAGTGATCGCCAATGGAATTTGTTTGACTAGAATTTGGTGTACATTAACATTTAGCCAATCTTTTTCGCAACAAGATGTTGCTCGCGTGCATTAACACGCACGTGCACTAATGACTTTTTCATTGTTGTTTTCTTATTAGAGGTTATGAGATTTTCTATTATAAATTACTCTTTTTTTTTTTCCTTTTCAAAAGTAATTTGTCTTTAAAAAAAAATAAAAAAAAATTAAACTGCGATAATTAAGTATATTTTATACATTATGCGGCATCCCACTAAGGTGGTGTTACACGTAATGTGCGAAGCCTGAGTTCTCAGTACTTTCCTCATCATTCATGCAGTCTGGACTAGTATTTAAAAAAAACTGCATTCTTTGCTAAACAGGCTCATTCAATATTTACTTTAACTTGTTAAGATTAATTTAATGAGATTATACGCATCACGTGCAATGCACGTGTATTATTCAAATATAATTATGGTGTATGAAATAAGAAATCTGATTGCGAGTGGCAGCAATTTACCGTAATCTCAATAAGGATAACAATTAAGTCTAGGCGCTTAATATCAAGAGGGTGGATATCGGAATTCCGGGGGCCTAGAACCATAGGTTTTTGATCAACACCCTTTTTGAGTCTCTAATTATGTTGCTCGGTTTTGCTTACGCTGTTACTGAGTTCAAGTTTAGAAATCGAAGGCAGTGACATGTAATAAAGGACTGTGAAAAAACACGTTTTAATTTGCAACAAGTGCAAATTAAGGAAATATAACCTAAGCAGTACGAAAGATAGCATGATGTTTTTGTTTTTTGTTTTTTAAATAATCATCTCATACAAAGTGCAAATATTTTTATTTAGTCTCCATTCGATTAATATTTCAATAGAGATAAAACCAGAGATGTCAATGAAAGAATGTCTTTGTTGCCTTTTCTCATTATCATTCGTAAACATATATACACCAAACAATAGTGCAATCCTAGGCTACACAATAGGAAGCTAAGTAATCTAATAATATACATTGACTGATTCTGGGCATAATAGTAGGTTAACAATATACATTGACTAATTACAAAATATATACTATATTTTAACACACCCCCGCAGTCGAGACAGGAGGTTGACGGACGCTAAGACTGTCATGAGCTCGCCATTTTTAATGTGGCCCCGTGCGACACATGTGCTTCTTATGAGTTAGTAGAAAGAAGACACATAATTCTCGAAATATTCTATTTATGTTCTTGCTGAAAACAAAGTTGAATCTGTTTTACTGAATAAGATATCAAACATGAATCCAAGCAAGATAATCCATCAATCACGCCGTATAAAATAACTGAGTCTAGAAATGAAGAGCCTTGTGCTGTGAATATGAATCCTGTGAAGCCAGATTCACCATTTGACCTTAATTACTAGTTCATAGAATTAATGAGATCTAATTATGTGACTTACATCTAATTTGATCTTGAATTAATGGTTCCATAGATATGAACGAAAAGTTATGTGAACATTGAATAGCAAGTCTGAACTAGTTAAGTAACTTGAGCAAGACACATTATTGATAATAACTCAATACCAATTTGGATAAGAAACCATTGCTCAACTTGACAATCCTAGATCATTCGGTTTGCAATAAAATAAAAGACCTTAATTGTAGATATATGTGCGTGCGTGTTAGTGCACGCAAACAACATCTTGTTGGGAAAGTGATTAGCTAAATGCTCTTGTATACGAAATGTACACCAAATTCTAGTCAAACAAATTTCATTAGTGTCTCCAAATATCAACAGTGTCGATCACTTGCCCTTCAAGTCGATTTCATCGTCCAATCTGAGACTTTTTAGCAAAACAAATATCACGGTGATGGAGTTAATTGACCTTAATTCTCCCCTGCTCATCAATGCATCCGCAGACTAGGTTAAATTCTCGGCAAAAAAATTGGATATGGAATTGCTGCCCTGTATTTTGGCTGTTTGGCTTTGCTGTTTATAATGACTCCACCAACTACCAATGTGTCCCTCTGTTCCCCATCATGGGAAGGAAGGTGTTAACTAGCGCACACTGTGTGGAGCAGTCCACACACGTCACGTTGAGGAGGAGGGATTCTAAGGCTATGTGGCGAATATGAATCCGAGCAAGATAATCTATCAATCATGCCAGATATAAAAAAATGAGTCTAGAAATGAAGAGCATTGTTGTAATATGGATCCTTTGAGGCCAGATTCACCATTTGACCTTAATTACTAGTTCATAGAATTAATGAGATTTAATTTGCTATGATTTACTTCTAATTTGATCTTGGATAAAAGGTTCCACAGGTATGAACGAAAAGTTATGTGAACCTTGAATAACAAGTCTGAAGCATTTAAGTAACTACTTGAGCAAGACACATTATTTATAATAACTCAATACCAATTTGGGTAAGCAACAATTGCTCAACTTGACAATCCTAGATCATTCGGTGTGTAATAAAATAAAAGATCTTAATTGTAGATACATGCGCGTGCGTGCGCGTGCGCGCGAGTAACATCTTGTTGGGAAAGAGATTAGCTAAATCTTCTTGCATGCGAAAAATGTAGGAAATAAATTGCAAATTCGCCTCATTTATTCCGGATCTGAATGGGAACGCGTCCGAATGAACCCATCCGATGGTGCCGAATTGGGAACGCATCTGTCTCTCTCCTGAAAGTCGAGTGTTTGATGAGGAATTACATACAATTCCGGAATCCCAACAATACAATTTAAACATATGAACTAACATCAATATTAAATTACGCTTTCAGTACAGTCATGCATCCGATCCATGAGGTGGGAACAAGCCCCGGCGGTACATCTTATACAGTAAAAGATAACACGCATCACTTGCGCGTCCCTCGTGTACTTACAAACTCTTATACAGTAAAGTGAAGCTGGGTTTTCCAATTATGAATCTGCTGCTCCATCCCTCACTGTGGCACATCGAACTATTGCGATAAATTGATGCACCTTGTAATCCGGTTTCTAATTAAATAAAAAACCATAATCTGATTTGAATAATACACGTGCGTTGCAAGTGATGAGTGTCATCTCATTAAATTAATCTAAAAATAATGAATCAATTGTGTTTAGCAAATAGTGCAGTTTTTCTGGACTATATAAAGGCTTTGCTCTGCACAGGCTATTTGTCTATGCACTGGATATTCTTGGTGGAGAAAAGGGTATAAAAGCAATTAATTATTCTAATTTATAAATTAATTTCTTAATTCGAAAAATCTCTTGAAACAATATACTATTCAAATTAAATAAAAATGTCTCTTCAAACAATATACTATTCGGAAAATCAATGAGTCGCTTGGCGTTGACGAACTTGCTCCAGCTGGTGGTAAGCAGGTGGAGTGTCACAGTTGATGTGCCGGAACTCCCATGCATTTCCTCAGATTCTGGACCAGACGGGAAGTCCATCTAAAACAAGAGTGTGACCCTTTTAATATTTGAGCAGCTTCTTTAATAGATAAGAAAACAACAATGAAAAAGTCATTAGTGCACGTGCGTTAAGGTGGGTATTAGTGCACGCGAGCCACATCTTGTTGCGAAAGAGATTGGCTAAATGTTAATGTACACCAAATTCTAGTCAAACAAATTCCATTGGTGTCTCCAAATATCAACGGTGCCGATCACTTGGCCTTCGAGTCAGTTTCGTCATCCAAATCACGGAGATGGAGTTAATTGACCTTGATTCTCCCCTGCTCATCAATGCATACGAGGCTGAATTCGCAGATTATCGATTTTAATTCTCCCTTTCCCCACACACTAATCGCATCTGCCGACGAGGTTGGATTCTCGGCAGAAAATCTGCAGTTTATCGATCTCAATCCGCTCTCCTCACACCAGAATTACTTTATGTGGAGATGCAGCTCCATGCCCTGTATTTTGGCTGTTTGGCTTTGCTGTTTATGATGAGTCCACCAACTACAATGTCTCCCTCTGTTCCCCATCAGGGGAAGGAAGGTGCTGACTAACGCACACGTCCATTGAGGAGAAGGGATTCTCACGCTAAGTATGTGGCGAATATGATCGCTTTTGATTTCAATGCGACAGTGGTGAGGTTCTTGAATTCTGTTGATTGTTTATTTTGTAATTGGACGCGGCGGACCACGCACAAAACTTTCCGCTGTTCGATATCGGAGTCATAAATGACACCAAACAATGCACGAGTGGACATATTATGATACTCAGCAGTCAAAATGAACCCATTCCTTTGCTTACCATTGACACGTTTTCTCGATCCAGCTTATGAACTAGTCGATGGTCTTAATCCCGTATGAGAGGACGGCCGACGTGAGATTCACGCACCACAGCAGATTCATTCAATACTTTGTTCTTAACTGATAAAGATGAATTAAATTAGATGACACGCATCGCGTGCAACGCACGTGTATTATTCAAAACTAATTATGGTGTTTCCTTCAATAAGAAATCTAATTACAAGGTGTAGCGATTTATTGTATAATCTCAAGAAAGGATAAAAATCAAGAAAATAGGCAGCTTATTATCAAGAGGATGGATGTATGACTCCTAATACTATTGTGATTTCTCAAACCAAACAATAACCGCAATTTCAGCAGATTAAATACAAATAGCAATAGTTAGTTCTTACTTTAATATTCCATCGGCGAAAGAGGCCGTCGGGTGCCCGTCGACGAACTTACAAATTATTGTTTTGCCAACGTGTGTCACTCGTCGTTAAAGGTGGCTGTCCGTATTCAGTCGGAATATTAATCGTTAAATACATTTGGCACATTTTTCTCCGGCCAGCGGATTCGGATACCCATCATCTTGATATAAAGACGCCTAGTCTTGATAGTTATTGTTTGTTGAGATTACGATATATATCTGCACCTTGAAATCATATTTCTTATTGAACAAAACACCTTATCAGATTTGAATAATACGTGTGCGTTGCGCATGATGCTTGTCTTCATTATGTCATATCCAAGACGCAGCTTTTTTCCCCATCAAATTTTACAGGGTATGGCCTTTTGTGTTGAGTTCGCTAATGAAATGTCATACTTCGTTCGGAGTGTTGTCATTACAGATACCAAGAAATATGGGAAAATCATGCTGAGAGGCGAGCAGTTGGTCGAGTGTAGAAAGAAGTTTGTTTGTGGAGGGGCTCGTGATCCCGACTATTTTAAGCCGTAGAATACGAGCGTGTGTTAGCTGCGGGTTTTTATCTGTCGTCGTCGGGCGGCACTCGGATATAGATTAACATGCGCTCCCATGCTGACACGCTCGGATCAATATTTAATAATAATTCTAACGATTTTGGTAAGCAACAAAAAATGCAAAATACCCGCGCGTGAAGTGCACTTGCGCAGCGCAATATTAACTATATGCCTGTATAAAAATGGCAGAAATCAATACTAACTATTTGCCTGCCAGGAATAAAAAATATATGCCAGTGAACATCAAAAACTGAATATTTTAGCGTATCAATCAAAGATTATCCAAATAGTTTGATACAGCATTTACTTACATTTAAATGTGCGTAACTTTAACACATTACATATATTCACACAGTACACAATATATATTAAAATTAAGATTGCATAAACATTCATAATATCCAATAGTATTCATAAGCCAATACAATATCTTGGAAATCATAAAATGAATTACATTACCTCAAACGCCAGCCCTTTTCTCGCCTTCTCCCTCGCCTCCAGCTCGCTTGTGGGTATTCGCTCATTGGGATGTCGATTACTGTGATCGCCGTCTGTTTATATTTTCACCTGAAAACAACCGAGTCTCCGGTGATGAGTCGCTCGGCGTTGACGAACTTGCTTCTGCCATTGGTAAACAAATGACTTCCTGCCAAATTAAATGTGTGTTAATTGCTCACAAGAAAAATTAAAATACCTCAATAATTTTGAGAATAAGTATGGTCTAATCTTAAAATTATAGAGAAAATGGGAATTAGCTCAAACAATAATAATAACCCTTGCATTATGAATCCCGTAATGCGCGAAGCCTGAGTTTTCCGTCCAATAATAATAATAATAATAATATATAAAGAAAAATGTTAAACAAAAGATCAAACAAGAGCGAACTAGTGGATTCAGGTCACACGAGTATCGAGCTTATGAGTGACCTAATAAATTGAGGTCGCATGAGTGTCGACCTAACCAGCGACCTGATAACTTCAGGTTGCATGAGTGTCGACCTGATAGGTCGTACGAGAGGTCGCCATAAGAAGCCCGCTGCGATTACTTGAAGCCTACACTACATTAGATGATGTCAGCCCTAATTCAGTATAATCCACCCCTTTAAAACTGTCAGATTGTATAGTAACATTATTAGCTACATGTTATAGGTAGTTGTTTTAAGGGTTTAATGTAGCAATTCTGACCACATGATCTAGTGTAAACTTAGTCGTTTATGTTGCTACATATAGTTGTATGATTCACTGATGAAATGTATGAAAAAAACATTGATAAAATTTATATATATCGAAATCTTATGAGCTCGGCTTTACTTGCATAAGTTCGCCATGAGCTCGCTACATTTCTTTCATGGTATCAGAGCAGGATTGAGCCTCAATCTGATTTTCGGTTACATCAAGATGTCTGATAATAACGCTTCCTCATACTGAACCTTTTCACCTCTACTTCAAATTGTTTATCCTCAAAGTCAACTCATTTCAACCAAATTAAATGAGAATAATTATTTGATTTGGAGAACGCAAGCCTTGACAACCATCAAGGACTATGGTCTTGAAGCATTCATTCAGAAAGGTTTTGCATCTCCACCGTAGTTTATAAATAATGAAGGAGAAAATCAGACAAACCCCCTCTTTTCTATATGGAAAAGACAAGATCAGGTTTTAATCTAATGGATTTTGTCCTCTTTGAGTGAAAGTATTCTTATTTTAACTGTTGGTTTTAATACATCTGAAAAAATAAGGTCTGCTCTTGAGAACAATTTTGCCACGCAGTGTCAGGCCAAGATTATGTAGTATAGGATAATGTTACATTCCTTAAGGAATGCCTTGTCAATGAAAGAATATTTGGAAAAAATGAAGTCTTGATGCGATGTTTTGGCTTCTGTAGGGAACAAGAAGGTTTTACATTTTGGATGGATTGAGAAGTGAATATGACTCAGTGATGGTTAATATTACATCCAGGCGTTAGCCCTTACACACTAGCTGAACTACATGTCCTTTTTCTCAACTATGAAGGCAGATTGAAAAACCAACAACAACAAAGTTTCATATGTTAATACAGAAGAATCTCAGCCCTTTGTCAATGCTGCTACACAAGTTAATACTGCAAGAGTCAACAACAATAACTATCAACAAGGGAGATGAATCTCTAGAGGTGGTAGAGGAGGCAGGAACAGCTTCAAAGGTTGTAGAGGAGGCAGAAATCCAAGAGATCACGGAGGAAGATCTAATGGAGGTGACAGGGTTGTTTGTGAGATTTGCTATATCTCTTAACACACAGCAGACAGATGTTGGTATAGAAATGACAACTCTTACAACAACACCCAATCCAACCAGCAGTCATTCAGAAACTCTTCGTTCAATCTAGCACATTTTGGAAACAGTGAGAGCATGAGCTCGCATTCAAACTATGACTCAGATACTCTTTGGTTTCCTGATTCTGGAGCAACTGTGCATGTGACAAATGACCTCTCAAATTTGAATATGGCCTTAGAAAATACTGGAGGGAACAGGCTACAGATGAGAAATGGAGCTGGAGTGAATATTAATCACATTGGTAACTCTTTTCTCAAAACTCCTTTTAGTTCTAAAACCTTTTGCACAAAAATCTACTTCATGTTCCCTCAAACACTAAAAACCTGCTCAGTGTCTCCAATTTTGCCTCTCATAATAATGTCTTTTTTGAATTTCATCATTTTTATTGTCTTTTTAAGGATCAAACAACTAAGACTATCTTACTCACAGGGACAGTTAAAGATGGACTCTATCATTTCAACCTCCACAAAACCAAGCTAGCCACTTATCAACCTCCACCTGCGTCTCAAGCTTGTCTTGTTTCCAGTTCTCAAAATAAAGAGCATATTTTCAATTTATGGCATTCTAGACTAGGTCACTATGGTCAAGATGTAATAGATAAGGCATTGAAAAGCTGTAACATTCCTTATAACAACAATAATAAAAGTTTTTCTTTATGTTCCTCTTGTATATTAGCAAATAGTCACAAACTTCATTTCCAAAACTCTCAATTCACTAGCTCCCAACCTCTTGAACTCATTCACTCCGATCACTGGAGACCAGCACCCATCAAATCATCAAATGGTTTCCTTTGCTATGTTAATTTCATTGATCATTTTAGTAGATATACATGGATTTATCTCCTAAGGTCCAAATCAGAAGTTTCTAATGCTTTTGTTCATTTTATAAATCTTGTTGAAAATCAACTAAACTTCAAAATCAAAAACTTTCAATCAGATAGTGGCACTGAGTATAAGTCTCTTGCTAAGTTATTTCAAGATCATGGTATAAATCATAGGATATCCTGTACTTATATATTTGAACAGAATGGTGTGTCTAAAAGGAAATATAGACATTTTGTTGAGATGAGGCTGTATTTGCTTGTTCACTCAAACCTACCTCTTATATTTTGGGATGATGCTTTCACTACTTCTGCTTACATTATCAACGGAGTTTCCTACAAGACAAATTTTTATAAAACCCCTCTTGAGTGTCTCTTCAATTAGAGAACTGATTACAACTTTCTTAGAGTGTTTGGTTGCCTCTTCTATCCTCATATCAGACCCTATGATTCCCATAAACTCCGATACAGGTCAGTTCCAAGTACTTTTCTTGGTTATTACACTCAATACAAAGGATACAAGGTTTTGTTACCTTTTGGGAAGGTGATAATCTCCAGAAATGTAGTGTTCAGTGAGCATGAGTTCCCATACAAGTCTAAAAAAGTTGCAAAATCTCCATATTTCACCTTGTCCCCTTTGCCATCTATCCTAACACCACCTCAACATCATACCTTTACCATCCCACTTCACAAACAGATACACCATCAACCCATTTGAATAACGATTCCACATCTCCAATCATATTGCCTGATCAAACTCCAAATTAATCCTGAGATACTTAGCAGGCACAATTGATCATGGATTGACAATAATGAAAACTCCCAATATCAATTTGACGGGATTTTCTAACTCTAGTTGGGTTATCGACCATGATGATATAAAGTCCATAAGTGGTTCTTGTGTCTATATTGGAAACAATCTTATATCATGGAGTTCAAAGAATTTGGTTTTTGTGTCAAGATTGAGCATTAAGGCAGAATACAGGAGTTTAACATACACCGCAGCTGAAATGACATTGATAGGATATCTGCTCAAAGAATTAAAGGTTGTATCAGTTCGCACTCTTACTGTTTGGGTGGATAATTTGAGCACGATTGCTCTGACCTCAAATCCAGTCTTACATGCAAGGACGAAGCACATTGAACTTGAACTTTATTTTGTTCGAGACAAGATTCTTTCACAATAGCTGAATGTGCAGCATGTTCCTTCTTTGGAACAGATAGTTGATATTCTGAAAAAACCTTTGAGCGAGCAATTCTTCACCAAGCTCAGAGTGTTTCTGAGAATCATGTCTAAGAGCTCATTTGAATTATGGGGCGGTGTTAAATGAAAGATCAAACAAGAGCGACCTAATGGTTTCAGGTGGCACGAGTACCGAGCTTATAAGGGACCTAATAAATTGATGTCGCATTAGTGCCAATCTAACCAGCGACCTGATAACTTCTGGTCGCATGAGTGTCGACTTGATAGGTCATACGAGAAGTCGTCGGAAGAAGCCCTCTGTGATTACTTGGAGCCTACACTACATCAGATGATGTCAGCCCTAGTTCAGTACAATCAAGTCCGTTAGAGCTGTCAGATTGTACTGTAATATTATTAGCCACACATTATAGGTAGCCATTTTAAAGGTGCGTTGTAGCAATTCTGACCATATGATCTACGACAACCATAGTCGACTATGTTTCTATATATAGCTGTATGATTCACTAATGTAATGTATGAAAAAAAAACATTGATAAAAGTTATATGTATCGAAATCTTATGAGCTCGCTTTTAATTGCATAAGCTCGCCATGATCTCGCTACTTTTCTTTCAAAAAAAGTACGCCTATGAATAGATATTGGATTTATTCCACGACTAATGAGGAGGATTTGGAAATATTATCGTGTGGCGATGACAAATGAAAATATAATTAAACATATAATGTAGTAAATTAAACGTATAATGAATTAGACATATAATGAAAACTTATGCGAATATCATGCCCTTACAAATAACAATATTAGTGGATTATCCCAAAGGGACTTGCCTCGAAAATCTTGAAACTAATAACTTCTGTTTAAAATCATATAATAATTTTACAAGTATGAGGAGGTAATTTTATATGATTATCATTGAGAATAATTATTATGTGTTAATGATTGTTATTAGTTTTGGCATTTTTTTTTTATGATTTTTGGTATTCTTTTTCTCTCAATATTAATAGGAGAATAGTTTGAATAAATTTAAATTCATTTCATTTTAGTATGTTATTTATTATTTTAGGATATTTATTTTTCTATTAGTTGACTTACTTTTAAAATTGTTATGATTGATATTTCTTTTACTCAGTGTTCTGATTCTAATATTTCATATTTTAGTTGACTAATTAAACATTAATTTTTGGAAATTTAGGCTATTGCTTGAAAATATCTTCTATTTATAACTCGTTTTTATTAAGTCACTCTAGTATGATGCATGTGGAGGTGAATGATTCAGAAGAGTTGATTGAAGTTTATTTTACTAATTGATATGGCTCTTAAAAATAATATTATATTATATATATATATTATATATATATATATATATATATATATACTATTCATTTTTAGATTAGACTTTTTTTCTTTCTTTGTAATGATTTTTGTATATATATATATATTTTAGAGTATCTCTAATATTACCATCATATCATATATGACTAATAGAATAAGCATCATATTTGAATAATTATTTATCTTATATGAATTTCTTGATTGAGAATTCAAAGTTTAACAAACACATACGAAAGACGAATTTTGTTTTATAACTTTTATATATATATATATATATATTTATTTATTTATTTATATTTATAAGTTATCGAAAGGCGGTAATAAGAAACGATCGTTCGGATATCCTGTGGGAAAGGAACTGTAAAATGAACAACTACGTTTTTAGTTGTGAAAGTTTTGAAGGTCTCAGAAATTAGCATAAATATAAATGCACCACATGTGATAGTTACGATGTTGAAACATCCTTACTAATATCTTTGTATATTTGGGAAGAATTATGAAGAGCACGTAAAAATAATTTTTGTCTGTGATTTAAATAAACTTATAGAACGCGACCTCAGACCAGAAATGATATTACTAGAAATGATGAAATTGTTTGTACAAATAGTAAAATGATTGCATCTAGTAATATATTAAAAACTCCTGAATGAGCTAGTTGTTCTGAACAGTTCTTGGATCGCTCGTAAAACTTCAAGTTTGATCAAATACAATATTGAAGAACTCTCAAACAATGAGCGATGTCTGTGTATGCTAGAATAAGCTTTCTTTTATTCTCGTTCTCTCACTTGTATATCTTCATCAAACTCCAAGTGATATATATAGTCCAACTTCCTTGAAAAGAGTCCTAGTTCCATAAATAAGATTAAAATAATTATCTTGAGATATCAAGTAAATAAAGACTAATAAAAAATTTACCAAGATAAAAGACTCTATTTATTTGTTAGATTAATCAACTAAACATTCTAATTGACTTAAGTGTCCAAAAGGACAAATAACACTTAAAAAAATAATCGATAGGACATTTAAAAATAATCGAATTAAGTTCCTATCAAGTTGCATTGGTGATATGAACAACGACAACTTGAGTTTTGATGTTGTCGAATATATTTTTTCGATGAGAAAAAAAGAGTGACACAAGTACAAACTGGTAAAGAGCACAAAATTATAGTAATTGAAAAATATTAAAGGATAGAGTAAGAAAGAGATAAATATTAGATTGGAGGTTTGAAGCTTGGATCCATATGTAAAAATGTATGAAAGATAAAATGATGAAATAGTTGTATCTTATTGAGTAAAATAGATCTTTGTGTACGAGAATGAGCCAAGACGCTTCTATTTATATACATATAGTAAGGTTACAAAAGTAATCTAAGGCTAATACTAAAGATACAAAACTCGAGCCCTATACACGTGGTCAAGATGGTTACAAGCAGTGTACTCTATTTATTTTTATTTGAGTACAACAATTTCAGGATCATGTCATTTACGAGTTGTGAGTTGTTTCTTCATATTTTATTTGCTCTTTGATCCTTGCATTTTTCATTTATTTTTGAGAAAGATTGCACCCCTCAACCGGTTCAAGAAAATAGTTTGAACTACAACACACATGGGCTCATGATCAAGGTACATCATGTTAAACTGGAAAAAAATAAATTGAAATACAGAAAAGGAAATTAGCAAGTAGAGTTAAGAGTAAAATATTATTTTTCTCAAAGTGGAAACTTTCAAGAAAAAGAACGCAGCTTGAGAGGTAAAAGGAAAATATATCAGAAGAAAATGTTCTCACTCCAAGAGACTAAACAATTGTATGTGCAGTATTCGAAGGATTAACATAAGAGGCAGTGTAGCTATTTTTACCACAGCCCTTTACAGAAGTTGGAAGGTCAGCAAGAACCTGATTTTAGAAACAATGCACTTTATACATGTAATTATCCCAAGAAAAATAGACTTGTGAGAGCTCATTCAGCAGAACAAGGCAATATTTTCAAGAGTTAGGTTATATGTTGGTGGAGATTTAATTAAGCAGGTAATAATAACTAGGTCAATTCGCCACATATCAAAAAAAAAAAAAAAAAAAAAGCTGAGAAGAAGAAGAATATGAAGAAGAGACTTGGCAGATATTCGAGGTCTCTGTGCGCATCAATAAGTCGAGGTCCCCCTTTTGCTTCAATAGGTTGATGAAACGCTTACTGATACATAATAGCTAAACCTCATCACAATCTCTGTAATTGGTATGCTCATCAATTTTTTGTTGAAAGCAAAATGAATATATTTCAGGAAATTACCCACACAATACCTTCGACCTCCCTCAGTTGTATGTCACAAGTCATTGACAATGAATGAATATTCCAATCCTTACACTCAATTCCTGTTTCAACATCTTTATGTGTTGATTATCACATATCTCAACTTTTGATACTAACAATTTGCTAAAAACATTGAACACCTGAGAATATGATAAACAAGGCATGACCTCTGTTCCGAAAAAACAATAATGAATAAATAAATAAATAAGCTAGATTAGAAAAAAAAAATCATTTCACTACAAACACACAATGTGGTGTGCAATGGAGAAGATTTTATTCAGCTCTCTCAATGCCCCAATCCTCCAACATGAAACTTTCCCTCATGACAAAAATATAACAAAAATGCAACAAGAAAATATAAGCCAATTAACTAGCTTGTCCTATTTATTGTGTCCTATTAACTAACAAAAATGCGACATGATACTATAAGCCAATGTCCCAATGCTCCAACAATAAACTTCCCCTCATCGCAACATAAAAAAGGAAAAAATATTTATAACAAAAATGCAACAAGAAATATAAGACAACTAACGTGTCTTATTTATTGCATGCCATTTTTCAATGCTCCGATACCAATTCCACTGGAAGAATAAGCCGGCGAGACGCAACACACCAGCAGTCATCACCTCCACAAACGCCATCAGGAACGATCTCTGAGGCGAGAGACCGGCGGTTGCGACGGAAAGCAAGAACCCCTCGGCATTGCAGGGGACGATAAAAGCACCCGACTGAATCCCCTTCAGAGACTTCTTGGCAACTTCATCGGCTTTCATCGCGCCGGATGAGGCTGCTATTATATTGGTAAGTTGTGGCCTTGTTTTTGTCTCTGCAATAGACGGGAATAAAAAATTATATCTATGATACATTTGCAATAAGGATGCATTTATAATTAAAAGAAAATATAGACAGAGTATCTATGATAGACAGTTGCAATTGGTTTTAATTTTATTAAAAATGTGGTGTGCAATTAAAGAGAAGGGACCGAGTGTTTAGCATTATTATATTTATATATATATTTTTGCTTCAAATATTCATATCAAGTTGTGCTGGTGAAAGTTAACTTCTTATCTATCATTATATCAAACACAATTCTAATCCTTGCATAAAGAGAGAGTAATGAATTTTATATCTGGCAGAGAAGGAAAATAAAAACACATATTAAACATGAATACGCTTGAGACTAATCTAAGGTTGTATTTGGATGGAGAGATTTCGATCAAAGCACTGGCGGAGCTCGGGGAAGCAACCCGGGTCCCGGCTCACCCCGTTTCCGTCCAGACAATATTAAAATAATCAACGAAGTAAAAAAAAAAAAAATAGTGAGTTTATATGATTTTTCTTAAATAAACTCCCTCCGGCCTAGCCCCTCTGGGTCCAAACAGCGTTAAAAATTAAAAATAAAAATAAAAAAAATATAATAATAATAATATTATTATTATAATAATAATAATAATAATTTTAAAGATGCCATTTAAGATGGATTTCAACCCATACAACTCCAAAAATAGTTTAAAATTAGATCTTAAGGATTCGAAATACATTAATGTATCCAAACAAACTCAATGGATTCGTTTGTTATGGATTCGAAATACTTTACGTAAAATCCTCTCATCCAAAATGGAGCCTAAGCTATGAATGTTCAGCTAATAAAAAATATATACATAAAATATTTCCTACCACTATTGCATCAGCACCACGTAATTATGAGTTACAACTTAAGCATATCCGTCAGTAACAAAAAAGCATTAGGATATGTTTTCTACTAGCCCATGCAAAGGCAGTGAAAAAACACAATATATTTTGACTACAAATTGAATGATGCACCAATGCAACCAGCAACACCATCACAAAATATAGATAGATAGATAGATAGATAGATAGAACCACAGATAAAAGGATTATTAGTGAGATTTAGACCTTCGATAAGACCGGGAGTTTCAGTGTCTGGAGGGAAGATGAGGGAAACGTGAATGTTGTCTGCTATAACCTCTTGTTGGAGTGCTTCTGCTAAACCCCTGAGCCCAAACTTGCTGGCTGAATAAGCTGAATAACCATAAATCCCAACCTACACAGATTAAGAAAATCAAGAAAAATTGTGGGAAATGGAGAAATTATTAGCATCAACGAGCAATGAAATATCACGAAATTGTATATCTTCCCTTGTTCACACAGAAATAAGAACAACCCATGACAGAGTAAGTTAGAGGCATTGAAATCTAGGACTTCCAGTTCAAAATTGGGAATTATGAGAATTTACATTAGTAGGACCCAATTATGAAATTTCTGTCCCACAACATTCATGCTATGAAAATTCAACATCCATTAGAAAATATAGAATTAAATATTTATATCAAGAAATAAACAATTGAATCAACCACGTATCTGCCATTATTACAGAGATCGAAAATAGGCAAGTAATTAAGTTACTGGCTTAACAGAATACACTGCAAGTATCCATAAGCTGATTCATGGAAACTATACTTTAAGGAAATATTTTATATATGATGTCGCAACACCAGATTCGAACGACCAGCCAAAACACATTCGTTTCACACTCTAGTAGTCTAGTTAATCAGCTATTCACAAGTTGAACAACTAGCTCATCAAATCCAAAAAAACTAGAAACCTTCGAAGAACACGAGATCTTTTATCAAACAATGCTTAAGTTAGGCATTTCAACCTCTTTTGCACCCCAAAAAATAACTTGTATTTTAAAAGACAAACGACCATTTACCTTATCCGAGTCACATCAAAAGGCGATAGGTTCCCATTTCAATTCAAATGATTAAATAGTTTCTTGTTTAATAAATTTCAGCAATATGCATTGATCTGCAATTTTTCCCCCTAAATCTCACGATTGCTTTAAATCATAATCCAGAAACCTACTCTTGAAGTGTAGAATATATCCGAAGAGAACGAATCAAGAACTCTATCAGCAAAACAAAAACATTAGGCTTCATTTGGATTTATGGATTTCAAACCCTTGAGCCATTTTGTTTGATTTGTAATCCAAATTATTTGGAGTCATTCGAAATCCCAATCCAAATGCAACCTTAAATTAAAAATATAAAAAATAATAAAATAAAGACCCATATTTGTGCTAGTGATATCCGTTCACCATAAGAATACCTGACCCGCCTGAGAAGACATAATAGCAATCGAACCCGGGCCCCGGCCCGCCCGATCCTTCTTCATCGCGGGCAATGCGGCCTTAATCATATGAAAAGTCCCCATCAGATTAACATCCACCATAAACTTAATCTCCTCGAGCGTCTGCGCCTCCACCTCCTGTGCCGAGAACACCCCGTGGTTGCAGACGAGCACGTCGATCGGCCCCGCCTCCTCGACCGCCCGCGCGAGGGCATCGTAGTCCCTGACATCAGCGCTGAACACACTGACGTCACGCCCCGTGGCGAGCTTGATCGATTGCTTGGCTTCCTCCAGATTGGCGACGTTGCGGGCGAGGAGAGATACGGCGGCGCCGTGGCGGGCGCAGAGGTGGGCGAGCGCGAGGCCTATGCCACTGGAGCCGCCGCTGATGAACACGTGGCGGTTGGTGATTGGGACGTGGACGGACTTGGGGCGGACAATGAAGTAGAGGAGGTGGAGGAGAGAGAGCGGGACGATGAGGATGAGTGAGCAGAAGGAGACGTACACTCCCGCCATTGAAGGAAGCTTGAAATTTCTTCAGTTGTTTTGTATGGAGATTATAGATCAGCACATTGTAATGTACATGCTATGTTTCTATTCATCCGGAGAAAATTACTGCTGTTAATACACCTAAGATTGGCCTCTCATCTTGGAATTAAAAAAAGAAAAAGAAAAAACAAACTA
Source organism: Phtheirospermum japonicum (assembly GCA_014905375.1). NCBI lineage: Eukaryota > Viridiplantae > Streptophyta > Magnoliopsida > Lamiales > Orobanchaceae > Phtheirospermum > Phtheirospermum japonicum. The sequence continues at coordinate 52,709 of BMAC01001533.1, forward strand.
ATAAAACATATTTTTTAGCATTTTTTGGGATGAATTGTCTAATATCACCCTTTTACTTTCATTTCTTCGCCTTGAAAAAAGTAGTGATACAGATGAATCAAGACACTCGTCAGCTATTCTAATCTCGACTGTATAAAACATCATTTGAACTCGTTCACGAGGACTCGTTAAAATAATCGATTCAAACATAAGTTTAATAATATTCAACCGGTGAGCTTACTCATTTTAAAACTCATATATAAATTAAATGAGCAAGTCTTCTGTGTGACAGTCACATGAATCATTTATCATATGACGACGGAGCTCTATACCTATTCAAACTCGAATTCGATCCATCAAATTGGGTCGGACTAGGCAGATTTATTGGGTTTGGGGATTCGTCACATGACAGAAGACCCGTGTGACCGTCACATGACAGATGTTGTCTGGTTGGAGCACGTCCGRTCGAATGGCTTGTCCGTATTGCATGGAGCATTAAGACGCTTTTACGCTGAAAAAGAGCATGAAACAATCATGGTTTGATAACCATCGTAAGTTTCTAGAATGTGATCATCGACTTCGTAAAGATAAAAAAAAATTTTAGGAAAAATAGAAAGGTTGAAGCGCTGCCGCCGCACGTGCGTTTTGGAACAGAGATTTTGGCCGAAATTGAACGGCTAGGACTTCTTAAGGTAACCGATGAAAATGCAGAACATGTGAACGGACTAATAGCGAAGAGTAGTGGTTGGAGAAAAAGAAGTATTTTTTGGGATTTGCCTTACTGGAGCACTAACTTGATTCGTCATAATCTAGACGTATGCACATTGAGAAAAATGTTTTTGATAATGTGTTTAACACGGTGATAAATGTCAAAGGGAAGACAAGACACTGTAAAATCAAGAGATGAGTTAGCAGAATACTATCACCGTCCCGAGTTTCATGCAGAYGCATCAGGAAAGTATCCCAAAGCGTCGTACACGCTCGATAAGTCGTCGAAAGTTGCATTGTGTGAATGGATAAAGGCTCTCAAATTTCATGACGGGTACGCATCAAATCTAGGTCGTTGTGTTGATATGAAAGGGTTGAGATTGTACGGGATGAAAACCCATGACTGTCACGTGTTTATGCAGCGGTTGATCCCAATTGCATTTCGAGAACTGCTTCCTCATCCAGTGTGGAAGGCACTAACAGAGTTAAGTTTGTTTTTCAGAGATCTGAGTGTGAGAGTCATTGGAACTGCTGATATGAGTCGTTTAGAGCGTGACATTCCCCTAATACTCTCTCAACTTGAGATGATATTTCCACCAAATTTTTTCGATTCAATGGAACATTTGTCCGTCCACTTACCATACGAAACGAGAATTGCTGGTCCAGTGCAATACAGGTGGATGTATCCTTTCAAGAGGTATATTCGCAAGTTGAAAAATAATGTAAGGAATAAAGCGTGTGTTGAAGAATCGATAGCAAACGCATATCTAGTTGAGGAGGCGTCGAATTTTATTTCGTACTACTTCCATGATAATGTCTCCACAAAAAGGACAAACTTAAATCGTAATGAAGAAGTTCAAAATGATGAAGAAAACAATCCAAACGTTCTATCTGTTTTCAAAAATACTGGTGAATCTTTCTCGGACGCAGGAAAAAGATTCTTGTCGGATGAAGAATTGGCTGAGGCCCGAAGATATGTGTTACTAAATTGTTCTGAACTCCAATAATTTATCAGGTTAGCGAATCAAATTCGTTGCAACCCTAATTATCGAAATCTACTAATTAGATATTATAACAATTCTTTATTTTAATATAAATGTGCATTTTGTTCGAAGATGGTATTAAACGTCACCAACCGAACATTACATGTGAGGCACTGAATCGAAAAGTTGACGCTGAATTTCCTGTTTGGTTCGAGAGCTACGTGAGTCTTAATTATCTGTAAAATTAAGTGGCAATCAAAATATATTATAACTTTGTAAACAT
>BMAC01001533.1:58378-69294 GCA_014905375.1 Phtheirospermum japonicum
AACTACAAAAATGACGGAGGACATCTTCATATTTCGAACCACCCCCCTGACCATGTATCTGTCGTTTATATACACCATCGGTCGGATAATGACACCTTGCATTCAAATCAAAATTCGTGGGCCCGAACCTCAGGCCAGTCACTAGAGCATACTCATACTTCAAAAATCATATGAACTAATCATTGACACGAAATCAAAGCTCGTCAACCCCTACTTCTGGCCTTGTAACCTATTGCCCAAACATAGCGTGCATGGATATATTTAGACAACCAGCTCGCTTATTGTAATTGTATCGGAGATACCTCCAAAACAACACTGCTCAAACTTATTATACATTTTCGAGTTTGGAGACAACTATAATCTGATATCGTCTATGACCCCATCTCAACATACGTGTTTATGAAAGACTTCTTCCATTTGAAACTTGGCCTCATCCATGACCACACATGCTAAAAAAAAAATTCAAGGCAATATAAACATAAATAAATATATAAATCGAAATTTGAAATGAGATAAAAATTCAATAAGTTTTGTCCAACCATTAGCAATTTAAAAAAAAACACTCAGCATGTAAAAGACGTCTAATATAAATCAAGTAAATGAGCATAGATACTACACGAGTTCATAGAATATCGGGTTAATGGAAGAGCAAAAAAGATTCATGTACACGAGTTCAATAAACCGTGTACTATATACTAACTACACATGTCTTCCCAATCGTATACTATGTACACAAGTTCAACATATCGTGTAGACGAGTTCAACAAGTAATGTACTATGTACTAACTACACGAGTCTTCCTAATCGTGTACTATGTACACTAGTTCAACATATCATGTACACGAGCTCAACATATCGTCCATGTACTACCTACACGAGTTCTCTAATCATGTAGATTTCACCAAGTCGTGTACTATGTTCTAACTACATGAGTACAACATATCGTGTGCACGAGCTCAAATATCGTGTACTATGTACTATGAACTACCAGTTACACGAGTTCCCTTTCCATATCGTGTACTAACTATACGATTTCACTATATCGTGTACTAAAATAAACGAGTTTTCTTGTACCCTAATCGTGTGCAACAAATTCAAAAGATTATCAATTTCAATTTTCATACAACAAATCATCAAATACAAACAAATCGCAGTTAGGCGAGGTGATCGGCGACGGATATATTCAAGTCGGCATCAGTAGAGGTGTTGGCGGCGACCGAATTCTCAGTAGATATAGTTGAGGCCGCCTGATTCTCTATTAACATAGTGGTCACGGCCGGGTTTTTCAGTTGGCATGGTGGCGGCAGCGACGACTAGATTCTCAGTCTTTTTTTTTTTTAGTGTAGGTGAAAAAGATGGGAGAATCTTAAAAAAAAAAACCATGTCCCCACAATTGGAATAAGTGGGGAAGATGAAAACCGCCTCGATAGAGTGGGGTGAGGTAGGGAAAAAGCAAGAGATGTATTAATCATTTAAAGGATAAAAGATATTTTTTATAAATATAACTGGCATATAACTGGCAAGGTGCACCCTGTAATTTAATTTATCATCGTATATAACTGACATATATCATCACATATAACTGGTACATATCATCACATAATACTGATACATATCATCACAAATAATTGAAATTCTAAATCTAAATTTTAAAATCCTAAACTTAAAAAAATAAACCTAAAACAAAATATTAAACCCTAAAATGGAAGATTAATCCCTAAAATAAAAAACTAAATCCTGAAATTGAATATTAAACTCTAAATTCTAAATTTCTATCATATATCATCACATATAACTAACATATATCATCACATATAATTAACACATATCATCACATATAACTAGTAGAATGATAAATTTTTGTCGGGACCCTAAAATGGAGAATTAAATAAAAAAAATAAAAACCTAAATCTTAAAATGAAGTATTAAACCCTAAAAATGAAAAACTAAACCCTAAAATATAAAACTAAACCCTAAAATGGAAAAGTAAACCCTAAATTCTAAAATTTTGTCACTTATCATCACGTATAACTGTCATATATCATCACGTATAACTATCATATATCATCACGTAATACATGAGCATCTAGCAAGGTGCACCTAATAAATTGCCCCATTTTGTCTTCTTTTTCTTTCTTTGCACTGTTTTTTATTTCGAGAAACACATCTCAGTGCCATAAAATCATTTTTGAGAAAAGTACTAGGCCAACTTTTAAAAAATATATACTACCTTAGTTTCGTTTTACCCATCGCATTTTATAATATTTTTTAAAAAAAATTAAGTTTATATTTTACTTATTACATAAAAATAAAAATTTACTTTACTAATTTTATCTTTCAGTTATTATTTTATATTTTTAATTCTCCTAAACAAAAAAAATATTATAATTTTTTAATAATTATAATAGCAATTATCTTTATTAATTTACCTAAAATAACCAAATATAGAATACGATAACCAATGGAATATGATAGATGAAGTACCAAAATATGTGTAATTTTTTTAATTTTTATTTTCGTCAAAAAAGAAAAGAGATTTTGAAAAACATGGCTACTTCTCAGTTTTTTAGTAAGTGAACGACCAATTTTCTAGATAACACACAAACCAAATCAAACGACCGCTTCATTGATTTACCAAACTAAACATTTAGACAATTTACAGAAACAAATTAAAATTGACTAGCATCATTTTGCCGAACTTCCTATTAAACCATTAACAAAAGCAATATTAATGACAAAACTTAGATGCCAATTTTTGCCTTAGCTTATAATGCTGAGATCTCAAGAACAAATGCATTGACACATGACTGAAATTTCTATCTTCCTTACCCAAAAAACAGAAGAAACTAATCTTGATATCCTTTTGCGTTTTAATTTTATGCTTTTCAACATTTTGAAGAGCCCAAAGAAAATTGAAAACCATCCAGAGGGTAAGAACAGAAATATGCACATTAACAAGCAACAGACATGAAAAAACGCATCAGATCAACCTGTCGATAAGTTTCAACTTCGTCCTAAGAGTTTGGCATAAAACCGAGTTTATATATTACAAAAGCAGGATCAAAAGAAAATTCAGTTACACTAAATGAAATCACACGCTAAAAATAATATTGTTTGTGCCTGACTAAACATTCACATCCTTCCTGTAGCCTCCTGCGCTGTTCCAGAAATCGCTCTGTAGCAAAAATTGCAAACGCCATCCAATTAAAGGATCAATATGTACTAACAGGTAGTATATAATCGTTTAATATATATGTTAACAACTGAAAAAGGACCATCATCTTGCACTGGAGATACATTCAAAGATTTAATGTAGCATATATTATCTAAATTGCAAACTTTCAATTTTCATATCCTGTTTTGATCAAGAACAAGAAAGGATAATTAATAACAAAGGCGCTTGGTTACAAAAAAGCTGAGTATTCATTCAAAATTACAAATACCCCTTTGACACATGTTCCTATTTTACAAATTGCATCTAATTGAGGGGGTAATTTGTAAAATAAATACAAACCTAGGGGACTTTTACGGTGCCGTGAAGACACCATTCTTCACTTAATCAGAACCATCAGATTAAAGTTGGTTATAAATAATGGTAAATCAATGGATGTAAATGCAGGGGGGGCGCATAGTGCCCTCACAGCACCGTAGTCATTTCCATAACCTAAATGGAGATATTTGTAAAATCTTTTAAATGTAACTTTTTTTTTCTTTTTTTTTTTTTGTAATTAAGCTAAACCCCAGGGGTAGTTTTTGTAATATCCGAAACCACACAACAAGTAAAACAACTAAGAGCACATTAACTCATGTTACCCAAAACGTACCCTTACAAATACTACACTTGAAGTTTAGCTTAATTATAAAAGGCTGAATTAACTTTCAAAATTACAAAAACCCTCTTCACATATTTCCTAATTTTACAAATTGCACCCGATTGAGGGGGTAATTTGTAAAATAAATACAAACCTTAAGGGGTATTTGTAATTAATAAAAATATAACTGGATTTTTTTTTGTAATTATGCTAAACCTCAAGGGCAATTTTTGTACTTATCATGAAACTTAGCAATATAGAAACTAGGGAGATATTTTTTTATATATTAAAAGAAAACCTGTTCACGAATCCGTAGGCGGTGGCGGTTGCTGCGGCCACATCTGCTGACCCATATACGGACGAGCCTGCTGACCATAAAGATCCGGGTCCACCACAGGCTTCCCCACATACATCCCCTGCCCGCCAACTGGCACACCCTGCTGCGGCTGTCCCATATAATAATAAGGCACCCCTTCGCTCGGAGGAGCACCGGCTCCCCCAACCCCCCTCGGCACCGTTGAGAGCACCTCGTCCTTCAAATCCTCCCTCGGGACGATATCGACCAAAAAATCGAATATATCTGTCCTCGTAATTGCAGCAGCGATATCGTTCTTCTGAAGGGTCCTCCTCTTATTCTCCTCCGTGTGGTTCCACGAGCGTAAAGTCAGCTCCAGGATGAACATCTCGCAGGCCCGGGCAAATATCACAGGGGCCTCGGCCGATATCATCCGGACGTCCTCGTCAGCTTTCATGATCTTCTTGATCCTCGCCAACGGCAGGCTGTGGTTCTTGAAATCGGTGACCTGGTCGATATCTTCGTACTGGTTGGCCCAGAAGCTCTGGAGCTGCTGCTGGAGCTGCTGCTGCTGCTGCTGGTGTATGTGCTGGTAAGCAGCGATCTGGTGTTGCGACATTTGAGGGGATTGGGTTGGGCCGGATGATGCGGGGGGAGCGGGCCCGGTTATTTGGTTTGGTTGGTATGGGGTGACGTTGTATGGGATCTGTCCGTTTCCTTGTTGATCCATTGTAGGTGAATGGCTCTGTTGAGGTAAAAAGCTAGGATTGATTACTGGTATCGGTAAACACTCTTCAATTGTACAAAACCTACTTAAGGTAAAAGAGAGACTTAAAGAAAAAACATAACTCTACATTGGAATCAAATTTAAACATAGATCGCATAAGTGTTAAATAACTGAAAACCGGGCCCTGAATCTTCTTCAGGATTCTATTTCTTAAGAATATATAGCGAGATCAAGAATGATAATAGAGTCCCTTATATGATTAATTCCATGAAACCAGTCATTTACGAGTCATCTCACATAGTAGCCTTTACTCAAGAATTGCATTTTACGTCAAAATAGTTTATGTACTAACTGACTCAGTATCATTTAAATCTTTCAAGTCATTGACCCAAAAGTAACCTCAAACATTCAGATCTAAGTTTCTCTGAATCGCTACCATTCACACAACAACATTAACATTAACACAGAATTTATATTACTCAAAGCAATAACAGGTCTCTACCTTATCCGTCTTTTATTTATTCAAATCACTTCATTTCCCATCCATCACTGACTTAAACAATAAACAGTTAAGCTCATGTTGCCATATGCAAATTTGCCCACATTTTCAAGTCACGACATTTTATCCCAAATATAAGCAAAATATGCTGCCTAAAACTAAACCCTTAAAACCTAAAAAATATTTATAAAATTGCCAAAGCAAACAAACAAACATGTAAAGGTAAAATCAATAAGTTTACAATAAAAAATAACTTGGAACTTTCGTCTCAGCGACCAAAATAATGAAAAAAATTAAATTTTCGGCTAAAAAAAAAACTGAGCAAAGATTATGACTAAAAAAATTAATCTTCTTACCTGTGTTTTGCCGTTGAAGTTGGTCGGTCTTAGGAAACAGTAATCAAACTAGGGTTGTGGAACAAATGGATTTCCTGATTTCAATTTCATATGTACAGCTCTGCATATGTGTTGGTATATATATAATGTATGTACAGGAACATAACCATAGAAAATGCGCCAAGTTTGGCTTGCCAAACTCCAAAATTCGGCACTACCGAAAGTGGCCTCCAAAGTTTTTGCATTTGAAAAAGGAAGGACGAAGTTATAAATTTATAATCAAGTATTATTGGGTAAAAAATCACTTTGTCGCCCTCCCACTTTGCCAAACTCCACGTGTCTATTCGGGGCCTCTAGCGACCGGTTTGGGATTCTCCTTTTCAATAAACAATGTTTTTCAAAATTCAAAACTCAAACCTTATATATATAAATTATTTTTGACGCAATAATACAATTCTAACAAAAGCCGAATGATCAATAAATTAAATTAAACTAAGTATACCACTTTATGGAAGGTTAAAAAAGACGTGAGCCGTGACAACTCAAGCCTTGAAAGTTTAGGCGTGCCTGAACGAAGCCTAGGTGTGAAAATATGTTTTCAAATATTTTTATTATTTTATTTATTATGTTGTCATAATAAGTAAAAAGAAATATATTTAACAAATTTGTCTACATGTTTTTCGATATAGTTAGTAAAATATTAATCATCTATACAAAATTAATTTACTTTTTACGGTCTTATGTAAGATGGTCATACTTTTCAGATAATAAGTTATACTTTTAATGTATAAAATCATACTTTTCAAAACAACTATTCACGTTTTTTTGAAAAGTGAATTTCACAATTAAAAAAAATAATATTTTACTGTAAAATAATGATCGTCTGCATAAGACGCTCTTACAATAGTTTTTGCGAAATATTAATTATTTGATCATATTTTGATATCATTATAGATTTTGTAATATTTGGCTAAATTAAAAAAAGAAATCGGGTTGCTCATCTAAAAGGCATGCGCATTTTAATGCTAAGAGCGCCTAGGCGGTCAACAAAATAAGTTGATCACATTTTCACACGCCTAGGTACTAGGCGAGACATTTTTCCCACGCCTCACGCCTAGGCGTCTCATTTTGCCGCTTTTTAGAACACTGTCGACCGTTAGATGTCATTATTTACGATAATAAAATTATTTACTTACATCGATTGTGATATTATGTAGTTTTTCCCGACAATCATAATTCATAATTAGATTAATGTTTATTATATATGGAGTTTATTAAGTGATGTGAATCAGATATTATTGATTGGGGTGTAGCTTAATGATTTGCGAATAGGAAAGCCATCAAAACTATACACTTTTGTGAAATATAGGTCATTATTTGTTGTAAGCCGTAGAAAATTATTTGATTAGACAAGATGTGTATAAGAAAAACATTAGTCTATAAATTGAATAAATAGTCATTGTTATACTTCACAATTCAAACAACTATCATGATATAACATATATCAATAGAAAGAAAAATTATGTGCACAATAAAACAATAGTGATATGAGAATTCGTGTTAAAAAAAAAAAGTTGTGAATGTGAAAAGAAACCAAAGAAGCAATCGTTGAACAATATTAAATTTGTAGTCACACTCTTTGTAGCTATAAATACAAGTACGGATGTCCTTTTGCACCAAAACAACAAATTCCCATGGAAGATAAAGAGACTTATCACTCATAAAACTTAAAAACACAATCCACTCTAAGATGTCGGCACAATGATTATTTTCAGCTTAACAACTTCCTGGAAGTCCCCTTCTCTGAGTCATCCGCTAATTGAAATTGAAAATCATAAAATCCAATAATAAAATTAGAAGAACAATTATAGTATTTCGATAGAAAACTTAATTGCCATTGCTTTTCTTTGAGCTAATTGTTGAAATATTTTAATTTAATTTTAAAAATATAATTTATTTAAATATATTATAACTCCATTAGTTTAATTTTGATTTATTGTGGGGGTACTAATCTTGAATTACAAATTTATTGTGTAGAAGTTACATATTTTGAATTGATTCGAAATGACTTTTGAAATACAAGCATGCATATTTGTGTAGTCAAATGGTTAAATGAAATTGATTTCATACCAATGACTTTTAATAGCTTTTAATATTATGATTTTAAAACTTTTAGAATTTTTTCTATATAAATTAATGACTCTTTGCAAAAAAAAAAAAAACCCACTTCTTATCAATTATACAAACTCCTTTATTTCTTCCACAATTTCTCTTTATCTTCATAAAATTTCTTACAAGCTTTCAAGCATTCTTCATTCTATTTCTACAAAATAAAGTATACTCACCTCTTTTATATAAATAACATATTTACATATTTACATACTCTAGTTGGGCAAATGTGGATGATGATCGGTTCGCTTTAAATGAGTTCTTGCCACTACCAAAACTTCTTTTGGGATTGTTGTATCTTTGGAAAAGAACGCCGCCAGGCTTTGTGTGGAGAGGTCGTATCTCTTCTTAGGACAACGTTTTTGCGCGCCTCATTCAGGCTCTTTTCCTTCTTACCCTAAACATTGTTATTTAATTATTTAATTGTTTACTTGCTTTTTGATTGGTTTTATTATTTGCAGCAATATTTTCCAACAATCTAAGGAGAGATAAAAGATAAAATAAAATAAAAAATAAGAATAACTATATTGCTTTAATTTTTTATTTTATTTTATATTCCTTAGATTTTGTGTTGTTTGCATCATGTCTAATATTGAGTTTAATAGCAGCAAGCTTGAGAAGTTTCTTAATCTTACTATGTGTGATGGAATTTCTATTATTTCTCAAGTATATGAATTTGAAAAGATTATTCATGAAATGAAGATGAAAGGCATTGAGTTTGAAGAAAAGTTTTTTGTTTCTAGTTTAATTAAAAAACTACCACCTTCATGGATAGATTTTGGTAGAAGCATTAAACAAAAATCTCAAGATTTTTCATTTGAAGATTTGATTATGTCACTTAAAATTGAAGAAAAGCATATAGAAACTCTAAAATGTGCTACAAATGACAATAAGCAACTTAATAAAGTTTTTAAAAAGTATGATGATTTCACTCATCAAGTAAATATGATTTCTTTTGGCAATGCTTCGAATAGTAATAACGAGATGTATGTTTCATATGCCCCCGAAGTTAATATCATATTTCAAACCAATGATTGGTGGATAGATTCGGGAGCCAACACACATGTTTATGCAAATAAATCTCTTTTTTCTTCTTATCAAGGATGTTATGATAGAACGGTGACTATGGGTAATGGTAGTTTAGTTAATGTGCTTGAGGAAGGAACGATAAATCTTAAATCTACTTCGGGAAGAATAATGTCTTTAGATGGAGTTCAATTTGTTCCAAATATTAAGAAAATTTTAGTTAGTGCGTCTTTGGTTGTTAGACTTGGTTATCGGATTATAATGGAGTCGAATAAAGTAGTATTTACAAAAAATGGTTCTTTTGTTGGTAGAGGCTATATTAGTGAAGGTCTTTTCAAATTGAGTATTGATTTTGATAATCCTAGTAATGATGTTATTAATAATTCGCCTTCTTTATATTATTGTGTTGAAAATTCAAATGTTTGGCATGAAAGATTAGGTCATGTTAATTTTAATACTTTGAGAAAAATGATGAATGTGGATTTAATTCTAAAATCGGACATAAATAATAAAAATAAATGTGACGTGTGTGTTCAAGTAAAACAACCTAGAAAGCCTTTTAAATAAGTGGAAAGAGAATCAATTGCTTGAACTAATTCATAGTGATATTTTTTATTTGCAAAATACTTTAACTCGTGGTGGTAGAAGATATTTTATCACCTTTATTGATGATTATTCAAGATTTTGTTATACTTATTTATTAAGAACAAAATATGAAATGTTTGAAAAATTCAAAACTTACAAATCTGAATTAGAAAATCAATTAGAAAAGAAAATTAAATATTTGAGAAGTGATAGAGGTGGAGAGTATGAATCACAAGAAATGGTAGAATTTTTTGAAAATCATGGTATAATTCATCAAAGGACTTTAGCCTTTTCTCCTCAATCTAATGGCATAGCTGAAAGAAAAAACCGCACTTTAATTGATATGGTGAATACCATGTTAACATCTTCAGGTTTACCTAAAAATTTATGGGGAGAGGCATTACTTTCAGCATGTCATATTTTAAATAGATTTCCTTATAAAGATCACTACAAGAAATCTGCTATTCAGTGACGATTTTTTTTTCCACGCACAAAATTTCGTCATGGTATGTTAAACAATAGTGATGGTTTTCGCATTCGTCATAGAATAACACCCTTCTATGACAACATTTACTGTCGTCACAGTTGTTCACCGATTTCGTCACGAATAATCATAATTTATGACGATCAAATGTATTTTGTCACAATTTTGGGATGACAAAAAAAAAAATTGTTCGTAAAACCCATTTTATGACAAACATATAATAATATATGACGAGAATTGGGTGTCACGATAAATTTGTAGTTGTGACAGAATTAATTTTGTCACTAATGTTCACATTAATAACGGTGACGATATTTGGTGTCACATCAAGTTTCTTTTCATGACAACGCTACAATTTGTCATCAGTTCTAGAAGAATGGCGACAATATTATTTTGACATGAAAGAGTTCTATTTTGACGTCAAATATGGATTTGTCATTGTAATTTTATTTTTGGTACAAATTCAGACCAGAATTAGGAGACTCTTCCGATAACAATTTGATAATAATTAGATGATATTTGGTATCACTGCATAATTGTGTTACTAAAGGCATCATATTTCTCATTAACTTTTATGAATGTAATAGTAATTAAATTTAATTAATATATATATTGTATAATATTTGAAGTACTCAATAATATTAAAAAAAATCTAACGTTAAAGAGATATATTAATTAAAATAAGTTGTAGAATGAAAACCACATATATGATAATTGGACAATTTTTTAATTTTAATAATCAAGCTATTGATAACAGCCCTTCATTCTCTCTCATTAAATTGAAAATATCAAAAGAAAATATAAAAATCATGTATGTAATTGTCTCATCCAAAAGCCAATAGTTKCCAAGCATATAAAACTACTATTATAACTAGATAGATTCCTGAAAGTGTTTGTTCCATGCACGAGACAAAAATCATCCGTTAACAATTTATTGTTTGTTCTTCAGGGTAAGAGACAAATCCCTCGAGCGACACTAAACTC
>BMAC01001535.1:0-11708 GCA_014905375.1 Phtheirospermum japonicum
AAACGTTAAAGACTAATGATTGAAAACTAAGAAAATTGAATAAACGTTCAAAGTACTCGTTTAAGCTACTGGAAATCGAAGGATCTTCGGCTATTCCGAAGAGAGGACGCAGCGAACGGGACTCCAATGGATGAATCGACGTTGAATGGCTCGAGAACTCGTAGTCGTCGATTCTTCGTCGCTCCTTGATCGTCGCGTCTTGTTATTGTTGTCCGTCTTGAAACCCTCGGATTATACTCTGAATTTAGGGTTAGAAGGCGTACATGCAGACCTAGCTGCCCCGAAATTCGGATTAAAAGAGGTATTTATAGGGTTTTCTGTGATCTGGGCGAAAATCCTGTCTGCTGCATTCTGGGCCCCGCTAACGGTTGGTTGCTAACGGTTAGAGCAACCGTTAGTAGCAACCGTTAGCCTCTTTTCTGTCTTTCGGGCCTGTTACTAATGGTTAAGGCTAATGGTTGGTATAGGTTAGTGCTAAGGGTTGGTGCAACCGTTAGGGGTAACCATTAACTCCCACGAACTTGCTACTTTTCGCCGGAAAGTTCGATCTTCACCTCTCGATCATTGTACTTTATCTCTAACGCGCTGAACACTCCCGGGTACTTAGCTGTAAAGTGAAAAACATCCAATAATCACTTATTTTACATCAATTAGATCAAAACACGGTAAAATAAGTTGGAAATCTAAATATACGAAATTAAGCTCGAATGGTCCAACTTATACCAAAAACACTGATAAAAAGATACTAAAACGCTACTAAAYATAACCACAAAAGCATGTTAATCAACACCTACTGACCAGACCTGCCGAGCACTGCCGACCAAGTCTGCCGAGTCCTGCCGATCACCAGCGCGCGTCAGTCGACGCTACGTCAACTCACCATCGACGCGACAGCCCAGAATTCGGATTTTAGGGTTTCTTGTGCGCCAAGACTTGCAATATCTTTATAAACCCTCATTATTTTGGGTTTTAGGGGAAGAGACACCAGGGAGACGATATCCTAGGGTATTTTAGCGAACAACAACAATAATTCCACATCTTATAACAAGATTTGGAGACGAAGATCAAGGATCGAAGAGCGACAAGTTCGAGACTTCAACTTCGCGTTCGGAACTTAATCTTCAACCAAGATCAACGTTCAAACTCCGGAATAGCTGGAGCTTTTCATCGCTTTTCTTAGTTTCAATAAGCTTTCTGAACTCTTAGTTAATTTCATAGCTAATTATTTAGATAATTTCTTAGTTAATTCTAGTTTTAATTAGTTTAATTTTTTCATGCTTGAATATTGGATATTGGTTAATTTAGTTAATTTATGCGATTTGATTTATGCTTAGTTATTCGTTAATCTTAAATTATTATGATTCATTGCTTAGCGATAATTTCTCATGTTCATGCTCTTAGACTCGTTAATTAGTTTTAATCTTCGGTTGTGTATTATTGATAGATTATTTATTGCTCGTAGTTGATAATCTAGTTAGAGTAATTAGTTTAATTAGTTTTAGTTTAGTTATCGTTTTAGTTATAATGATCAATTCAATATCTTTTAAAACCCCAAATGTATATGTATTTTATTTTAGTTCATAAATTGAGAAAAACATCGAAAGGACCGAACAGTTGTTTCCTCGAGAGATACGACTCGAGTCAAACTCATCACCCTACAGTTACCTCGTACACTTGCGAGCAAACTAACGTGCTTTAAAATTAATTTATTAAAACGGGGTGCACAAAAGTTTGAGTCACATAAGTAAAGTTCAATAATTCTCACACATAACGCAGCTACACTGCTAAGTGCAATTTCATGCGCTGCCAAATCTAGAAAATACTCTTTCTTTAAGATCATATCTTTCCTTGAATCACGACACTTCAATACAACTGCTCCACATCGCATTGGGCCAACAATATAATGAGATCATACAATTTTTTACACAATCAAAATCCTTATTTCAACACACCATATCTCAAAGCACTCCAAGAAATCCAAATCACAATATATAATCACCAAGAAACAGGATACCAAGAAATTAGATCCAATAAATGTTATAAATAGTCAAACACTAGCAATAATCTGAATCGCATAGAGAAATTTAAACTAATCATTAACTTAGATAAAACTAAATTATAATAGCATCCCAAAATATCATATAGATATCTCAGTTGTGGTTCATACTATAATAACCCGAGACAATGAACAATCGAAGACTCGTGCATTTTACAACAAAAGCACGGTTCAGCTCACGACATGCGCATGTTAGCTAGATGGTGAACATGCATGATTAAAAGGTTCAGCTCCACACAATATTTTCCCTGCCACCCACCATTTTCAAAGTTCTCAAAATAATTTTTTAGAAAAATGGAAAAGGGAAATAAGAATTAAAAAATATGCAATAACAATAATAATAATAAGATAATCGAATCCATTGTCTTTTACTTTCCTCTTTTTTCTTTTTGACCCCGTACATATGGGGTAATTACAATAACCTACCTCTAGTCCCCTAGGGTTGGGATAACTAGCTAACTTTAAAGAGGGTTGATTATGTCTTATTATATCAACAACTCTGCAACTCTTTTAAATATTAAAAAAATGACGTGATTGTAAAATATGAGATGATAAACTGGAGCTATTTGTGATATATAGAAAAGTTGGGATATAATTATAAAAGTATATGAGACTAACGACACACATAAAAATGTATGATAAGTTAGATGGGTTTTTTCGTAATCTAGACAAACATCAAGAGTAATTTTTGTAATTATCCCATATTTAAATATCCAAAATAAGAATGCTTTAATTTTGTATCATAGTAAAACTTATATAAATTAATAGTTCATAAAGTGCTAAAATTTATTAATTTAGCGAGATTATTAAATAATCGATATACTAATCTGACACATTGTTCTAAAGTTAGGATCGACAAAAAATTATCTCAACGATGAGATTTTATTATAAATAACTTGATTTTCACCCATCCATGTTTTTTATTTAATAGTAATACTTTCAATTATTTATGTAAGGAAATTAAGGGAATAAAAAGAAAACAGACAAAAATTAATTAATTAATATAGTGAAATTACCTTCCATACTAAAAAGGTGATGTCAAATTGACCACCACTATATGATGAAGTTGGTGAAATTGCTGCCCCAATTGCTATGTTATTGCTGGTCTGTATAAACCCCGAGCACAAAAGATTGTAACACCCTGGTGAAGTTGCTGCCCCAATTAGACATCATTTTCCTTTATGAATAAGATTAAGCAGAAAAATCAAACTTACAGTCCAGTAAGTGAAGAACCTAGGATGGTTATCACCGTACAACTCTGGGCTAACCTGTTGGAAAGTTAAACAACTGTTAAATTATTTGATTTATCAACAATTTCCAGCTATTATTGAGTAATGACCAGTTTACTAACATAAATTTCTAATAAAARCAAATTATATATCTCCCAACTTTTCTAATATTTCAAATAGTTCATATTTRTTCGTCTTACACTTACAATCATCCCTCAACTTTTCTATTAWTTCCAAAAGMTGAGGGACTCCATTGTAATATATTAGATAATATCATCAGATTTTGTGAGTAAAATGTAAGCCAGAAACCAAACCTCCAGCGTTTTGTAAAATTTACAAAGTTAGCTAGGTTTCCTTTGTAATACCCCAAACCTCAGGGGTGGTTTTTGTAATTAGCCTAAAATAAAAAATGAAAAGAGAAATGTGAACATGCCTGCCAACCAGCTTCAATGGTGTTGAGATCATCTCCAAAAGGACCTGCGATCACCCACAATTGTGACAAGCTAAATTCATACTGGTTTTCAACTGTTGGGGCCRACACATTTATACTTGCTTTTGCTCCATAATATTCATCTCCAGGATTRGCACTCACATATCCAACCGCATGCTGCAATAACTCATAAATTTCAACAAAAATCAATAAATGGTGCCTCAAATATAGTATACTTTGTAACAGAAATAATTCTTATTTTAAAGACAAACAGAAATAGACACCTAACAACAATTAATACTACAATTCTTTTAAAAAAAAAAGAATTTTTTCAAAGTATTTTTTCCCTTAAACGACTATTACTAGTTAGAGGACTAAATCTCCAATTAGTTCAAGTCACGGGACCAGGAAAATATTCCCCACCTAGTTCAACTTCAACATAAAGAGTCTATTATACCATTCTCCATATACACTCACATACCCAAAAGATAGAACTTATGGATCAATTTCGAGCACCCGGCCCATATTAAAATGCCCCCCAAATACCAAGTCAATGATTGCTCAGACCAACCATATGCAAAACAAATAAAAAGCATCAATAAATGAGAACGCTTTGAATCTCATAAACAACATCTTAATTTCAAATGTGTACAGTCTCAGTCTCCAACCAGCTGTAATTTCAATTTAGTAGAATGTATTCATGATTACTCAAAATCCTCTATATTTTATGTTCCAAATGACATGCCCAGATCAGGAATAAGATATTATGGTTAGTTAATTAATTAAAAACAACAACAACAACACGCACCTGATCGTTTCCCTTGATCACTTTATTCAATTTCTCCAACACAGTCATCTCGTTGTTCTTATTATTCTTCTTTTTCCTCATCCCTTTAACTCCCCAGTTAACATCCTCGTGATCAGATGATAACTTGGAGCATTAATGCAAAAGCCTTGTTCAATTTCCGAAATCGACCTCTTTTTGGGGGGGTTTGCTTTTGGTCTCCAACACTTTACCTTTATTTATGTAGAGGATTCTATATCATCAAGCCACCATATGAATTTCTTGACAGTTAATGGAGGGAGCAAAGATTGTATACATCCTTCGCTGGCACCCTCATTTAACGACCACCATTTCACCATGTTTGCTCTTCGCATTCTCGAGATGTACTCTCTAAACCCAAATTTTAACAAATTCACACAAACAAAAAACACAAAAATAATGATAATAATAATAATTAAAAAAAAATCTAGCAGTATTTAACGACTCGCCGAATGGAAAAACCCTCATGCTTCAGCTCCATGGCCATGAATAAATTATTAAATTCCTAGAGAGAGAAAAATTGTAAGGAAAAAAAGACAACAACAACAGTATATAATATTCAAATCTCAGCAATTCAGAAATGGTTTACAAATAAAGAAGCACTTTTACAACTTATTCACCAAACACTAATCTAACTAATGTTCAATTTTTAGCTTTTGGCCTGCCAACTTTTGATTCCCAACTTTTTTTTTTTTAGCTTTTGCTACTATAAATCACTAACTCAGACATTATCCAAATCTCATAATAATTCCATATTGATTTATGTTTCTGGCTAAATCAGGTGTACTGTGAGACGGCTGGCGATGACAAGGTTTATGAAGAACCGTACCGTTTTATAATAGTTTAACATCCCTATCACAGCAATGAAAACAATAGATCAAATCTCAGCAATTCAGAAAATTCACCCATAATGTCAAGCTGATGCACTTAMAAATCTCATAYTGGCATGAAACATAACACAAATAAAAGCGAGGTTCTCAAAGATAACACCAGTGAGCATCTGGAGACCACCACATCAATGTGCATAGACTAGTCATTTTAAATCCATCATACTAGTGACATTGAGAAAGCACATTACTATACTTTTCAAAATCCAAACCTTTCCAAGTTCGTGTAGCAATGAAGAAGCACTTCTGATTTCAGTTCACTTATGCTGTTTATATAATTTTTATAAGCATGTTTTTAAATTTACAAGTTCTATACTAAATCATGTTACCAAAACTTATTAAACAAATAAAAAGAGATAATAAGTCAGTTTAATACAATCTACACAAACTAAAGAAAACAGACATCAACGAATGGCGAAATCTCACCTTCTCCGCCTCCTCATCGTCGCCGCAGCAGTGGCCGTGTTCGCCCTCACCATCGCCGACGCCGGTAAAGATCTCAATTGGACTCCGACGAATAATCCTTCGACTTGCAAAGGCCCAGGAAATCAATTAACCAAAACAGAAAAGGTACGAATTAAAAAGCTAAAGGAAAAATATCCAAACCCTAGAAATTGAGCTTCAAAACCTTCAATCCAGAGGAATCTCCACGTCACTGTTAAGAATCTCCTGCTGCAAGTCCTTCGGATTCTTTCCATCAACCGTACACCCAACGGAGACGCAGGTGCCCAAAATCTAGTCGCCATGTCGACGCCGGAGAAGGCGGAGAGCCGCTACTCATCGGCGAGTCAAAGGAGAGGATATTTGCATCGCCTACACCCTTATCGTCGCCGTTGATTGCCGAAGCCAATGATGTGGAGAACTACCCAATTGCCAAGCACCGGAGTCACCGTCATCGAGAAGGAGGAGAGGAATTTGTGGCCGATTATTATTGGGATTTTGATTTTAGGGAATAACTGTCATCGGGAAGGAGGAGAGGAATTTGCGGAGGTGATGGTGGCAAGAGGTTTTGGGCGATGGGTTGGCGGGCGGCGGGCGGCAGGCGACGGGTTGGCGGGCGACGGGCGACGATTTAGGGGAGGGAGAAAGACGCGTTGTGGGTACGGGAGAGAGAAAGGGTAAGATTTGATTTGTGTGTCCACTAAAATTCCAATCCAATTATTTAATTATTTGATTAAGGTGTTTGATAGCTAGAACGTATAAATAATAATACGTTCTGGGGTTTTTAATCTACTAGAAGGTATTATTATTTATACGTTCTAGATGTTTATTACTTATGCCTTATTTAGACTGTTCAGAAGGTACTTAATATATACATTCTAGATATGACACATACTAGAACGTATATTAAAAAATACCTTCTAAATGTTGTTAATCCCAAAATTTCCAGAACGTACATTTTAAAATATGTTCTAGAATTACGGATTTATTTAGGAAAATACCACCGGACATACATTCTAGAAGGTAGATAAAATATTCGTTTTAGATCGTCTGTTCTAGAATGTGTTTTCTGTACTAGTGGTGTGTCAATTTTTCACTACAAATTACTCTACTAGGGCAAATTAATAGATACACTTTGATGTACAAAGTCTGTATTTTATTGTCAAATTAACTAATCAACATCTTGTCAAAAAGTAAAGAATTTTTAGTAACAAAAAATGAATGTTCAATTAAAAAGTAATGTCTTTATTATAAAAAGTAATGAACTTCACCACGAGCTTGTAGTTCAAGTGGTATCGCTAACCCTTTATAAGGGTATTGACAAGGGTTCGAACCCTACACCTCTCAAATTATTTGAGATTTATCTTTGACTTTCCAACCACTTGACCAACTTATTAAAAAAAAAGTAATGAACTTCAAGTATAAACTAGCGATTGTTATAATTAAGAATGCCGAACATTAAGTAATGAATAAATAAATATTCGATTAAACAGTAATAACCCTCACTAGTGTTGTACCATGTTATGTATTTTAGGTTGTATAGTATAATGCCTGCTCTACTGGAGGGCCCAAGAAATGAAGCAATTATTCATGGGCCCAAATGGAATGCCAATCAATGTGGCATTGAGAGATTATGAAAGTTACGAGTTTCCAACTTATTGGAGATGCCCAAGAGATGAAGCAACCATCCATCCCGCCATTATACTTTACATCCTAAAGGAGTTTACAACATACACTTTACATAAAGGTTTATCAATTTAAAAATGACATTCATCTGTTTGTACTGAAATAGTAACTCGAATTTATCAATTTAAACACATAAAGTTCGTTAGTTATCACATAAAAGTTCGTCACTTTGAATACGAAAATTAATAATTTTAACACACATTTTTATTGATACACACGCACGTTTATCAATTTGAACTTAAAAATTCATTTGAGTGTAGGGTCATTACATAAACTAGGTTGTATGTAATAATTTGCCTCATCGAGGTGGTTCAAAGAGAAGTTGGACCTTTAGGATGATAATTGATTGACTTTTCGATTCTCTTGTTTATATACTTTGAAAAAATAAAGTGGAAAAATTAGATATCAATTAGTATATCTGTTTTGCATGTAATTGTTGTGTTTTTTCTAGTATGTTAAGTTAGAGATCAGCGTTGTTTTTAGTCATTTTGAGTCGTTTATTCTAGTTCTTAGTTCATTTTCTTATTTATTTGCTTCTAGGCTTAAAGTGTACAAAGTGTGAAGATGTTTGTACTATTTTTGGGTTTTTAAGTTTGAGTTCTTGTTTTGTAGGTGGCTAAAAGAATTATATTCACTCGGCGGATGTTTTGGACCGGAAAACGAGAAATTCGAGCCGAAAGCATCCAGGATCTACTAAAAAGCTCCAAATCGACTGCACGATCGACTGGTGGTCAATCGAACGACAACGGATCGACTGAAAGAGCCCCAAATCGACTGTCGGACAGTAGCTCACCCCCTTTTGGCGAAGCAGTCGATCGACTAGTCGATCGACTGACTCGCAGTCGATCGACTGCGAGTCCGGAGATTTTGGAATTTTGACGAGTTTGCCCCTACAAATAACTATATAAACCCCATGTTGTACCCTAGGAAACTATCCACTCAACACCCAACTCTTGCATGTGCTTGGATTTATTTTTCCCTTCAATTTCTAGATGCATTTTCTATCTCTTAGGTTTTAGATTTAATTTTCAATCTATGCCTTGGGTTTGTAAGCTCAAGAAGAATCTAAGTACTCCCTTGGATTTTTACGTTGTTGCAATTTAATTCAAGCTTGTTACTCTTTTCCTTTAATTCAAGTAAGCTTTCTTTAATTTCATGCTTCGTTCTTCAATTTCATGCATGTTCTTTAATTTATGCTTTTTGCCTTAACTCCTTGATTTCTTGTTGGATCTTGTGAATTGGCTATGGAATCTAGTTGAGTGACACATCTAGATCATAGATCGAGTCCTTGATCGTTTTTATTTTGAGTTCTTCTTGTGCTTTATTTTGAATTAAATTTTCATGCATAGTTTTATGTTGAATCCCAAATCTACTCTTTATTTCTCGTTATTTTTCAAAAAGATTTAACCTTTCACGTCAACTTTTAATGCTCTTTCAATTGTTGCTTTCAATTTTTGTCAGTTTACATTATTCAAGTTTTTATGCTCATGCAAGTATGGTTGTACCTTGTGCTTTCATGCTTACTTGATGAAACATTGTTTGTTCTTACTTATTTTCATTATTGCTTTGCATTTTCATATTGAAGCATACGACGAGGCATACGACCAACTTGCTATTTCAATTCCTAGTGTAGTTTAATTCCTATTTAAATACTATTACTAAAAAAAAAAGAGCAGAAATTTGCAGAAACCCCAACTCACAATAACTCAAAGGCTGCAATTAATGCAGCAAGAAATGCTCAATGAAACCCCCCAAAAGCCTAACTATAAAACATACCTTAGGTTTTGCAGGTGGCGTAACTTTAGGATTGTTGGTGGTGGTGGCTTGGCCGTCGAACTGTGATTGGTGGTGATCGTCGGACTGCTACCGGTGGTGGTCGGTGGTGACGAAAGTTGCGAATTTGGATGTGCTTGCGGTTTGGGATGTGGTCACTTTGGATGTGTTGTAAGGATTATCAGAGATGGAACGGCCACGGGCTATTTCGTGTGTCATGTTTTTTTATTTATTTTAGTTAATATTAATCTTAATTAAATTAGTTTTACTTAATTAAACCAATATATTTTACTACTTTTATCTACATCGGTTTTAGACAAACCTTTGTAATATATCGGTTAATATATTTTACTACGGACATTACAACGGTTGCACATATAACCGTTGTCGTTGTACAACATTTACAGCGGGTTTAAAATAACCGATGTAAATTTTACCGGGATGCTCTGTTACAACGGTTATTTAACCTTTTTTGTAGTAGTGTTAAAAGAAATTATACAAACAAATTAGTACAATTAGGGGTGATCAAAATCGCCCAAATCGCCCGTATCATGTCGCACCACACTATTTATAGTGAGTTTTTTTAATTAAAATCACGATAAAAAAATATTGGATGAAAACCAATCCGTCTTTTTGTTGCGGTTTTGTTTTGGAAGTAAACCGCACCGCACACTTATGTAAATTTAATGTTTATATATGTTATTTTTCTTCTCTTTACGCACATGAATGAATGGGAATGAATGCATTAAAACCTAATCATCCGATAATTAAATAAACTAAAAATTCCAAAAAGATCTATTTATTCACTTTTTTTTTAATATAGAAAAGTGTTGCAAAAATATATCATATTTGTAATCGATGTAATATATTAAGAAAATGCATTATGATTTGAATGTAATTGAGTTAAAAAATAATGCAAAATGCAATTATTTGCAAAATTATCATTTTAAAAACAAAATTCTTTCAATATTTTATGTTAATAAAAAATCATGATAGAGCAAAAAGACAAATCGATTACCATTAAACAGCCCGAAATCGTTCAAAAGCCGCATTCCTAATTTTATTCCAAATATCGTAATAAAAACTTACATTTTTAATCAAACCTCAATTAACAATACAATTAAAAATTATTTAAAAAATCGTCCAAACCTCACCTACCCCCACCCCTTTGCAATAACCTAGAAAGAATTGACGCCACTTCGACCCTGCTCCGGAGCTGATCTTCACCTTTCAAACCATTAGATACAAGAATTGTTTGTGGAGAAGTGGCGGTTATGGAAGACCTAATTTTTCTTCTCTTTAAATGCGCTCCATTTATGTTTGGAACTTTGCTCAGTCAAACTAAGGTCTTTGACCTAATTTTATGGCTCCATATTAAATGGATAAATTAATTAATTAGATAAACAACTGTCCAAAAAAGATCAGATAAATAAAATTATCAAATAAATTAATGTTGAGGCGTGTGCCGGGGTGGGGGATCAGATAAATAATAAATTAGATATAGGCTTTTCCATTTATATATATGGATAACACTTGTGTTAAGTCAGATTAATGGGTCATGACCCGTTAGACTATTTGACCCGATATTATAATATATTAGTTATTGTACTGTGATGTATTGGTTTTTGTACTATAAAATATTAGTTTTTCATAAATCTCTGACCCGTACTATGATGTATTGGTTTTTATAATGTAATATTTTGGTACTATGATGTATTGGTTTTTTATTATAATGTATTTATTTTTGCACTACGATGTATTGATGTAAAAATTTGGCCTAACGGACGATCTGTTAGTCCGGCCTAACAAGAGTGTTGCCCTACATACATATATATATATATATATATATTACCATATATAACACAAAATTTCTTCGTCGATTCCTTCTAGTCGAGCCTCCTGGTCTGTCGTTATACTTCTCGAGGTAGAAAGAATTACAATCCCCATCCCACCTAAAATTCTAGGAATTCGTTGAGAGTTAGAATAGATTCGTAGACCGGGTCGACTGATCCGTTTTAAATTTAAAAAATTTCTATAGGGTATTTTCCTATTCCTTCTATATTGCAAGTTCCCCATTCCTAGTAGTTTAGCTCAGTCTGTCCCTTGACGCCCCTGTTTATCCATTTTTTTGGAAATAATATGTTCACTTTCTTTCTCACTCTAACTACTTTTTCTAAAATGTGTGTGTGTGTGTGTGTGTGTGTATGTATGTATGTATATATATATACACAGAAATGATCTCCTCCCCCAATGGGGAGAGGAAAAAAGTTTCAACTGCTGATTTTGCATGCCAAATCAGCGGTCAACCATTCAATATTTTATGACAATTTTTTTTTTCTTTTCCTAAACCCCACTCACTCGACCCCCACCCCACATTTTAGGA
>BMAC01001535.1:12298-46550 GCA_014905375.1 Phtheirospermum japonicum
TTTTTTTTAGGTATTACAAAACTGAAATTGGTTTTGTTTTACAGGTATGGAATATGAGGAAGCTGAAAAGGACTTTTTGCCACAAGTTGTCGATACCTTGATACCAAAAGTCGAACAAGAATTTGAGTCGCATGAAGAAGCTTACAAATTCTATAACCGGTATGCATGAGAGATTGGATTTAGTGTACACAAGAACAATATCAAAAAAAATAAAGAAACAAATGAAGTGTACTGAAAAGAATTTTGTTATTCAAAGGAAGGAAAAAAAGATTACAGCTGGCAACAAAAGTACAAAGATCTTGAGCCGCGTTATTGCACTCGCAAACGAGGTGAAACAAAGGTTGGTTGTGAGGCACTCGTACAAGTTGTTAAGCAACAAACTGGACATGGGTGGATCATAAATGGTTTTGAGGAGAAGCATAATCATGTTTTGACAACTCTGAGGAGAGTCCACTTGCTAAGGTCGCATAGGAAAGTTTCAAAGGCAAAGAAGGCTCTCATATAACAACTTATAGAGGCAAATATTCATACATGTCAACAAGTGAGGCTCATGGAGATTGATTCAGGGGGTCCTAAAGCAATTGGTTGTACGGAGAGGGAACTTAGAAATTATGAGAAAGATCTACGCAAAGAGTTGGCTGGACACGATGCAGACATGTTAATTGATCAATTCTTGGCTGCAAAAGAGATTAATCCAGACTTTTATTTTGATTATGAAACTGATGATGATGGGAAGCTCGTACGATGCATTTGGGCCGATTCTCAGTGTAGGCGGTCATATGTGTCATTTGGTGAGGTTGTTGTGTTTGATACAACTTACAACACAAATAAATATAATATGGTTTTCGCGCCTTTTGTTGGTGTTAATAATCATGGTCAAACGACAATATTTGCTTGTGGGTTATTGAGCGATGAGACGACAGTCTCATTTGTTTGGATGTTTTCCAAGTTTTTAGAAGTGATGCCTAATGAAGTTGCACCACCAAGAGTGATTATTACTGATCAAGATGCTGCTATCTCAAAAGCAATTGTAGTAGTCTTTCCAAGTGCAGTGCATCGATATTATTTGTGGCACATTCTTAATAAGTTTTCAGAAAAAATTAATGCGATAAAGTTCAACGAGGAGTACCTCAAGTTAGTGAATATTATCAGATATTCTGAGACCGTGGAATAATTTGAAAACAGTTGGACCGAGGTGATGTCCAACTCTGAGATTTCAACGACTGGCTAAGTTCAATGTACGAAATAAGAACTCGATGGGTGCCAGCTTATGTCCAATGTGTTTTTAGTGCTGGAATGTGAAGCAGTCAGAGACCGGAATCCGGGCACTCGTTTATCAAGAAGTAAGTCAATAAAAAACACACTGTAGTTCGGTTTGTTGCTTCATTTAATAGAGCTTTAAGACACCAACGCCATGAAGAATTGATTGCAAATCATGCAAGACCTGACTGAACGCCCTAAACTTGCGATAATGCACTCTATGGAGGAGCAAGCGGTGAAGGTGTACACGAAGTACGCATTCTTAAAATTCCAAGATGAGTTTCAAAGGAGTTTTATTTATTATTTCCAAAAAGTATCATCATGTGATAGTCTAAAAATATACTCAGTTGTTCAATATGAAGGAGGTTCATCAACAGCAATCGGCAACCATCGAACCATCAAGTACCATCTATTAGAGGACATATTGGAGTGTAGTTGTGGAATGTTTGAGTTTTACGGGTGGCCATGTAGACACATTCTTGCATTTTTGATCAAGAAGAAACAATTGATGGTGTTGCCAGAGAAGTATATTCTAAAACGATGGACCAAAAAATCTATGACTCGATCAATTTACTCCGTAGGTGAATCGAGCATTGAGGTGACGGGGAGATCGATGATGGTTTGGAAATCAATTTTGTCACAAAAGACATCAATGTTGATTGATGATGCTATTTTGAATGAATAAAGAAGTATATATTTGGACCAAGAGATTGGTAGATTGCTACGCATAATCAATGAGTTAGACATTGGCTCGTCGGTGGACATTAGCAATATTAGAGGAAAGAGCATGAGTAGTACCCCAATTGTTCGTGAACCAAGAATAGTAAAAATCAAGGGAAGTGGAAAGCGGTTAAAAACATCAAAAGAAATGGCAATTTTAAAACAGCGGAGGCAGTGCAAGGTTTGTGATGGTGTTGGTCATAAGAGGAGAACGTGTCCACGATTGAGAATTTCACAATCTCAAGTTACAGACACAGATAATGAAGCTGATGATGAAGAGGTTGATGATGATGAGTTTGATGAAGGTATGAACTTATATGATTCAAAATATGCACTATGTTAGCTTTTTTGGTTTTTATTTTTTCCTGTTATAGCGTTTAAATAAGGTTTTTTCATTTTTCAGGAAATTAATATGAAGAACACAAGTCAGGTCACATTCAATTTTGTGGTGTTGGTAATTCTTAGATCATATCTCTTATGGAGTATTGTTGACAAGTTTTGAGTATTGTTGGCTAGTGGGTATTTAATGTTAGTTTGGTTCTAAGATTTTTTTTTTAAATTGAGTTATTTGGAACGTTGATAAACTTAAATGTTATGGACTCATTGATTTCTTTCTTGTTGAGATGATTCTTGGTTGATTTTACTAGCATTTGAGTTGGGTGTTTTGATTGATTTTTGTGTTTCTTTTCAAATTGATGATATATCCATGCAAAAATTTAAAAAAAAAATGGTGTAAAATAAATAATTATTTGAAGTAGGTTTATTGAGTAAAATTCAGCATCCCAATTTAATTTCGTTATTTGGGTTACAACATACGGCGGTAGTGTGTTCAAATTCAACGAGGAGGAGGACGAATTTAAGAAGGCGGCCAAGAAATCCCAGGCGAGGTAGTATGGGTTCGATAAGGATAAATCTGATTACGATGATGAAGATGACGGGATTAGGAAAGCCGGTGGCGATATTTCTCAGCAGGCGGCTATGGCTCAAGCCGCCGATGCTACTATTTCTAAAGCGAGCATGTCTTCAATTTTGGCTACCCAGATCATTCCGAACGGTAGTGGGTGGCATGTTTCTTTGCTGAATGTTCTTAATTGACGATGTCGGGCGTGGTGTCGGTGGTTGGAGGCTCTGTGGTTGGGCTATCAACTGGCACCGGCGATGGGTCGGCTAGGGCGGCGGCCTTGGCGGGTACTATGAACCTGCAGCATAACTTGGCGAAGATTCAGGCTGATGCGATGCCCAAGCAATGTGAAGTTGAGTTGGAGATAAACGATTTTCCGCAGAATGCTCGGTGGAAGGTGACGCACAAGGAGAGGCTGGGCACGATTTTGGATTAGAACTGGACAGTCATCACGACGAGGGGGCAGTATTACCCGCCTGGCAGGATTGTGGGATTGGGGAAAGGAAACTTTACTTGTTCATCGAGGGCCCCACGGAGCAGTCTATGTGTGTTGGATGATATCATGAATCAGGTGTCGTTAATTCCAGGATCTGCGCAGCCTGGCAGATACTCTGTTGTCTAAGAGAGAATCTTTTGGATTTTTTTTTAGTTTGTGACATAGTAATACGAGAGTTTGATTGACCATTTGGTTTTTTTTCTTTTATATTGTCTGGATTTAAATCTTTTTAGTTTCTAACATAGTAATATGAGAGTTTGGGGAACTATTTGGTTTTTTTTTCTTTTACATTGTCTGGGTTCGTGATATATTTATTCTTGTTGTTGTGAGATTATATTTGCAGAAAGCTACAGGACACAAAAAGCTTCTATTTCCTTAATATTTTTCATCTATTTTGAATATTGTCTTAAGTTGGTAATATTCTTAATGTTACGGACTCATTTTCTTGCTTCTTAGCTTTTCCCTCTACAATTTATAAACTTCCAAAAAAACTAATCCAAGTTATCGACAGAGTTCAAGCCACTATCATCAGATATATGAATGATCATAACATTTATCGTAGATACTCACGAACTACTACATATATGATAATGATCTCTTTACCGGATCGAATGAGTAACCAACATCAACGATACTATTTGGTGTTTCACAGTAGGAAGTAAACTCAATATTTTCTATAGGGATTACAAGACCATCTGCAGTCCCAATTATATTTATGAATGGGAAAAATAAACTCGCGTCAATGGATTCTGTTAGGTATCAAATTATATTTTGATTCCATTCCAGTGACATTGCGCTTTCTTGAGTTAAATCAAGATAACAATTTTGAGAAAGTAATATTTGGTCAAGTGGATTAGTAATGGTACAATAATGCGCATATTGTACGTAGGTAGAGAATTTCAGCTCCCACCAGTTCTTCGTCATTCCATTGACGAAATTGATATTTCATTATATCTTCACTTTGACCGATCATAGGAGTGCTAACATATTGCACTTATCCATATTTAATTGCCTGGTCATCTTTTGGATATATGCAAACTGTAGAATTTAGTATTCCACAAACTCGGTTTTAGTTTAAAGCCTTAACATGACCAAGTTTTCCCATGATGCATTATCTCAAGTTAAAATTTCAAATAATCAGCGATATCTCTTATTTCATTAAGAGTGTATATTATGTTCCTTTCATCGACATATACAATCATAATCGCAAATTTGCAAATTTTTTTATTTATAAATATGCAAGGGCATAGATTATCTTTTCCCAATTAAGTAGTCACTTAGACGGTTATACCGCATCCGTCTAGATTGTTTCAATCCATAAAGTGAGCGTTTTAATTTAATTGCAAATGCACTCCGTGGCTTAGAGTCACTTGCCTTGGCAATGAAAGGCCAGCAAACACTTTCGTATATATCTCTAAATCATGATCCCCATAGAGATATGATGTAACCACAGGTATAAGCTGCATTCTCAGTTCTTTGTAATTATAACATCTATTATGGAGAGAGTACATATCCTCATAGTCAATTCCATGGCGTTTTGAAAAACTTTGTGCTTCAAGTATAGATTTGCATCTCATGACTTTATTTTTCTCATTTCACTTTCTGATAAAACTTTGTTTATGTCCCACAGGCTTTACACTTGGTGAGGTTAGCACTACCAAACCAAATACCTATCTTGTTGTCAGTGAATTTAATTGTACCTGGATTGATTCTTTAGAATTAGATCAATTTGCTCAATATTGACATTTCAATAGAGCGTGGTTCGATACTATCATCAATGTGTGTGGAAGATCTTTCCATCAACTCATATAAACTCACATTGTACATTGAGATTTATTTATTCTCTGGAATCATATTAAACATCAGAGCATCCTCCAGTAATGATTCATGGACATAAGTATAATCAGAGATAATCTCATGAGAGTTATTATCTTCATTGATGATCAATTGAAGTTGTGCCATACATGCCCTCTTATTCCTTTGGCGAGTATTGATCGAACCAAGTGACCTCCCCCTGTTCCTTTTGGGAGTCACGACCTCAACCACACATCCACTAAGTATGGTTGCAATGTCTTAATTTGTGACATTGTGCCCCTTATGGGGTCTTTAACTTTGCAGACACATTTGCAGCTGGTATAAATATGATGTTGTTACTTTAGAAATTGAGTCTTCTATACTTTGAAGATTAATTGTTCACTTTAATTTACTTTCACGTTACATTGTGAAATGCGGGGATCATAATGAGACATAGTATGAAACTATTCATGTCGTTCCATTAGAAAATAATTTTTCTTATCTCCCCCTAACGACGGGAAGATTATCTCATTTGAGTGACAAATTCGCTAATTTAGCGATAAAGAGATCGTCTGTCAAAGGTTTAAAATAGTGGATGATTGTTGGAGATTCATATCCAACAAAAATACTTAATCGTCATTGAAAACCCATAGAATGTACTGTGGGGGCGCAATAGGCACATATACTGCTTAATCAAATATGCGTAGATATGATTATCAGGCTTATATCCAGTTACCAACTGGTACGCAAAGTATCTGGTTAGCAGAGGTTCATAAACGAATAAGTAAGAGTTGCATGCAATATTGCATAACCCTGTGCAAAGACAAATGAGTGCGCATAAATATTATCTTAGTCACCATCTATATTCCTTTTGACAGTGTATTCTTTGAGACCTTATTGTATATGCACATTAGGGTACAAGATCCAGTACCTCGATCTTTATTAAAATGCAATAGACATCAAGTACTTTTGATGTAATCTCTCTAGCATTATGAGTTTGGGTGCTTTATAATTGTGGTGAGTCCTCAATCATATTAAATGTGCTAGAAGTTTTGCAAATACAATATTTTTATGGACAATACGTGCTGAAGCATCGACTTAAACTATAAAATACTTGAATGATCCGCATTTGAATGGTCATGTCCACATGTATCACCAATTATCAATTATTATAAGAATGAAATAGTATACTTTGTATATTTAGCAAATGCAGGTCTCAATCATACAATTTTGCTAATGAACAAGTTTTACAAAAATGAGTGATGTATCTTTGAGATATGAATGTATGTAGAACTCCTAGTACTTTAGAATGCACTATCTGTAGTTGAACAACATTAGTTCGATACTATACTTTGCATCAAATTTCTATCTCATTTTATGTTTCACTCAAAATGAAAGATGTCCATGTTAATTTCTTATAATATGGACCATCATATCACGATGACCAAAGAATCCATGCCAGTCGTGTCAAAACTTGAATGGGTCAGTGTCCAAAAGTTCTTTATTTGTCATATCTTATGATTCAATAATCAAAAGTAGTAAAGTAGAATTATTAGATTGACTCTAAAACGTGCTTTCTTCCGCATAAACTAAAAGTATAATTCCATTCTCATAATGTACTTCTTAATGATAATCATCAACATGAATATCATCAAACATAACAAGGTTCATTCGCTCTTGGTCCATAATAAGCTTTTATGACTTTAATCAATGTGCCACCAGGCCTCAAGACTTTGTCACATATAAATATCAATTAGGTGAATAATTGTCTATTACTCGACAAATTCTCACATTCTTCGGAGATATTTGAATGAAATGCTTTTCATGCTAATATTTTATATTACTTGCTAGATATGTTACATTATATCTCATAGTTTACTCCTGAACTTTGTATGTGAATGTGTGGTAATTAAACTCACCCACATTCAATGATTTAGAATGAAATCCAAATTTTACCAATAAGCCCAATAAAATAATAATTAAATTAAATCAGGCCACATCACATAAATCTAACTCAAAATAAATTTTTAGACCAAATACAATAGTCTAATATGAATGATTGATTATACTTTCACAAGTTCTTTGTAAAGTAAGAAACAAACAAATTTCATCAATCAAAATAGAGGATATCCATTGACTAAGCAAGGTTATTGGAGGGACCTCCATGACTTCTACCATGGCCAATAAATATCACGAACTTTTACATATCTTACCTCGTGGCTCATTCTTCCCACATATGTAGGGATCAAAATGTCTATTCCCCTTTACTTTGAGGTTATTTCTACTATTCATATCGATCCTAGTTAACCTCAAGAAATTTCTTTATTCGGAGGTCTAACATTGGTATTATGAAGAATAATGTCATGTCTCTCAATGACTTATTATTATAATAATATTATACAAGTGCATCTGTATGTTTGCTCAAGTGGAAAAAAAAATTAGAGTGAGATCGTATCTCTCAATACTTATTGTCATTTAAAGTGACTTTCTTTTTCACATATGGTAAGACATATTTTTAGTCGCAACATATCAAAGTCATTGACCCTTTGTAGCAAACAAACAAATTTCTTTTCACTAAATTCTTAGGCTTGGAAGTAGTGTTTCAAAAAATTCTCAAAATTCATTTAGAGTACATCCCAAAGTTTATTGAGATTCTGAAACTACATGTGTTTCCAATATAAGATTTGGGGTCAATATGAATTCTCAAGTTCATAAGAGAATTGACTTTGACTAAGTTTGKCYGTTCTTTGTCAATTAGYGGTTGGTGGATGATATTATTGTGGAATTATAGTTCTTTTAGTCTCCACATCAAACCAATGATGGTAGTACTCAATTTCTTTTGAGTATATTGAATTGTATTTAGATTGAGTTATTTTAATCAATTTCTTTAGATAATGAATATGTCATAATCTTTCTTTGATATCGTGTGAATATACTTTATCACAAGAATTATTTATACAATTTTGTATCGTTCATGAACTTTCATTATCATGAAAATATGCAWATGTACAATCAATGATACATACATTGAAAGTAGCTTATAAAATCAACTTGAAGAAAATTACCAACATACATGAATCTATCAATTCATCGAAATTCATGATTAACTAAACATATTGACAAAATCATGATCAATCTCTCATATAATCATATATATAACTTTATTTACAATTTCTTAGAAATCATCTAAAGCATAAGTAATAATATATTATGTACTCTATGAATATCATTAAAGTATTGCAAAATCTCATGTTTGTCAATATTGCACATAACATCACATGCATATAATCATAGGTAACATATATACATATACATCCATAATAATACATACTATGCCATATATTCATATTGCCAAATATTTATTAGCTGCATTTAATAAATAATAAATAATAGGGTAATTCGAATTACCTTGAAGGAAAGTCACGATTCTTTCCTAAATTTATTTTTCAATAAACTTGTCTGATTTCTAATGACAGAGACCTTCAAACCCGATCTCCACCGTTCCAACTCAGACTATAAGTGTCTTGAATAACATATCAAAAATCCAACTTCATCCAACGGTTAGATTGTGCGTAATTGAATTTCTAAAATACGTTATGCAGAGAGTTTCGAGAAACAGAATCAGCTCTACTCAAAATTCATTATATGAATCTTAAGAATTCATATTCGAGTTTCCACCGTCCATATTAAATCTGTATATGTTTGGAACAACATATCCAAAATTTGGCTTGATCCAACGGTTATATTGTGCGCAATCGTATTTTGAAAATCGCTGCACAGAAATTTACGAAAATAAAATCTGCTCTATTCGAAATTTTATATATATTTCCTCATAAATCCAAATACAATCTCCACCGTTTAGAATGTAATTCGAGAGGTTCTGAAGTTTCTGTAAACTTTTGAGAGCGATCCAACGGTTGAAACTCAAAAAACCAATTTTTCAAACATATAATGCAGTTAGAAACTTAGCCCACGAAAATTGTGTATAAGGTATGGAGTGTGTATAGGGTATGGATTCTCAATAGGTTAGAGTTTCGTGCTGATAACGTGTAAAAGTAAAAGTATAAGGAGAAGATATAAAAGAGATAGGATTTTGTTATTCATCAAAGACTCCATTTATATAGGATATCAAAGTACATGTTTCCATAATACATAAAGATAACAAATACCTAAACTATCCTTCATCAGTTACTTATTGACGAAAGAAGGAACACTAATCAATATATTAGTTTAACACTAATTACACGAGATTTATAAAAAACTAAATATAAAAAATATTTGTGAAAATTATAAAATTTGAAATAAAAAATTGAAAGGATGTCTCAACTGTGCCCTGTTCAATTTATTAATTATTATAATTATTAATTAATATTATATTATAATATTTAGATTAAATTTGTTAATAATTATATTCACATACTTATAAAAAATCAAAAGATATCACATTTCCAACCCATCTTTACTCTATATTAATTATTTATTATTAAATCATTTTATATTTTTATGTTTGATCAATTTTATTAATAATTAGAGTTACATTCTTTGAGAAATTCAAAAGGTGACATACTCGTAAGCCTTCTCGCATTATGTCATTGTCTAATAAATATTAATTAATTATTATTATATAATTTTATTTTTAATATTTAGATTGAATTCATATTAATATTTAGTTACATACTCCAATTATTGCAAATATATCATAATTTACCTATACATAATATTTAAAATTTCAAAAATAAATTATTTAAAATTTTATTATAAATACGATTCATTTAATTATTCTCATAAATAAGTTTTTTTGTAATTAAATTTATTTCATATATAATTTGTATTTTTATTTAAAATAATTAATTTATATTTCTTTCTTAGTAACTTTATATGCTTATTTATATTTTTATATTAGGAGGATTAAAGAAAATTACTGAGTTTGATTAAATACAATAAAAGAAAACTATTAAGTTATTCTAAATATAATAAAAAATATATATTAAATTAAGCAAGATACAATAATAAAAAAAATCAAATTAGGTATATATTAGGCTCGAATGCAACCCAAGCACCAATTTTTTTTATTATCCAAGCGAATTATACGAAGCAAAACGAGGATTTTGCATTAATATGTATTTATTTAACACACATGTATTACACGGGACTTATCAAATGATAAATATAAAACGTATTTGTGATGATTACTGAATTTTAAATCTAAAATAAAAATTAAAATAATGTATTCTCAACCCGTGTCTTGTACATGTAATATATTTATTAATTATTATAAATATTGAATAATTTTGTATTTGATGTTTAAATTAAATTAATTAATAATCTTAATTACAAATGCATCACATTCTAAACCCGTGTCTAATATATATTTAATTATTTATTATTATTAAGTTATTTTATATATTAATGTTTAGTATCAGTTCGTTAATACTTATTAGTTACATACTTTAAAATATTCAAAAGATGTCATACTCTCAACTCGTGTCGCATTGTACTTTGTCTAATCAATGTTTATTAGTTATTAGTTATAATTTAATTTTTTATATTTAGATTGAATACATGACTAATATTTAGTTACATATTCAGGTTATTGTAAATAACTCATATTTATCCTATATAGAATATTTGAAACACCAAAATAAAATTATATTAAATTCTATTATCAATAAAGTTTATATAATTGTTTTGGTAGGAGAGGTTGAATTAGCATATAACTCTTGTGCCTGCATACAACTCCTAAGTAAATAAAGTTTTTTTCAATTAAATTATTTTATATATAGTTTGTCTTTTAATTAAAATAACTAATTCAGATCATATCTACTAATTATATGACTTATTTATATTTTTATATCAAAAGAATTAAAGGAAAGTATTGAATAAGGAAAAATATAACCCGCATAATATGCGTGATTTAAAAGGAGAAATGTTTATTAAAAAAATACTAAAATAATAATATTGAAAATGGTAAATACAAATCGTAACATTATTTATTCTATTTACGGGAAGATTATTTTTTACAATAAATAATCTTTACACACAAATCAGAACATTGTTTGTTCTAATTACAGTAAGACTGTTTTCACAATAAAGTATTTTCAAGGTTTTTTACATTGAGTCACGGAATTAGTTGTAAATATATCAAAATACCCTAAACTTGATGGGGAAACCAGTAGAAAATTGAGTTTGAAAAATGTAAAACATACAAAACCCGCGTCACATGTGAATATGTAATATAAAAAATTAAAATTTATAAGACACTGATAATTCTATTGGAAAAACATTGTGTATCTAACTAGTATATGTAATATTATTTTTATTTTTATTTTTGTTTTGTTTTTTTTGCGTTAAACACTAATTTGTTCATATAGATATATAATGTATGTATCAATACATTATATTGTGATTATATAAAGAAGTTTATAATATATTTAATATTTATTTTTCTATGTTTAATAATTTTCTTTTTCCTTTGGTTTTTTTTTTTTTTTTTGGCATAAAAATAGTTTATCATATATATTTTTGATGTTATTTTCAGTTAATTATATTAGGATTAGATAAAAAAAATTACATTTATTTTTCTTTTGTAATAATTTTATATAAATCGTATTATTTAAAATAAATATTTAAAATTCAAATAACATTATTTTAACTTTTATTATAAATAAAAATTAATTCAACTTATATAGATTTTTTTCTAATTTCTATAATTTATTTAGGGGCATTGACCATATGCTCCTATAGGTAAATATATCATCTCAAATAGTCCATTGGTATTTTAACTTACCATTTAATCCAAGATACTACATAAGATTAATAATTTAACCTTATTAACTAATTTTTTTGTTCAATATTTTTCTCTTTCAATTTAATTCAACCAAAATTCATATTATTTTAACTTATTTCATACTACTCACCATTCAACCAAAATCCATAATATTTCATATTAATTTCATAATACCCACCATTCAACCAAAAATCCATACTACTTATTAATTTCATACACCCACCGTGCAACCAAAATTCATACTACCTTCAAATTAATTTAATACTACAAAATCCATACTACCCGACGCCTACTACCCACCGGCACCCAAAATCCATACTACCTCCACCATTCAACCAAAAATCCATACTACTTATTAATTTCATACTACTCACCGTGCAACCAAAATCCATACTACCTTCATATTAATTTCTTACTATAAAATTCATACTACCTTCATATTAATTTCATACTACTCACCGTGCAACCAAAATCCATACTACCTTCATATTAATTTCGTACTGCAAAATTCATACTACCTTCATATTAATTTCATACTACAAATTGAACAAGAAACCAAAAAAAAAAAGTGTAAAATTGTTGAATTAAAGAAAATGAAAACAAGAAATTAATGAACTCCGCCTCTGATCGGAATTTGTATGAACAATAAACAAAAAAAGAAGTACAAAACTGTTGAAGCAAAAAAATAATAATAATGAATTCAGACTTTGATCAGAATTTGTAGGAACAATAGACCAAAAAAAAAAATCTACTTGTAAAACTGATTGGAATTTCTAAGAACAATATACCAATTTTTTTTTTTTTTAAAAATCAACCTATTGAGGATGTATATAATCTATATGACCATAAATTAAACTAATTTGATCGATTTGAAATCTTGTATGATAATAATCAAATTTTATAAAATATCGGCAAAAATAATAAGTGAAAAAAAATAATTCCGAATTTGATCGGAATTTGTATGGATAATAAACTAAAAAAGAAAAGAAAAATAAAGATGTGTAAAATTGTTCAAGCCAAAAAATAAATGAATTACGAATCTGATTGAATTTGTATAAATAACAAAAAAAAAAATAAAAAAATTGATGTATAAAATTGTTGAAGCCAAAAATAAAAAACAACTAAAATGATACATTTTCTTAAAACAAACAAAATTGAGGAATGATGACGGTTGTACCTTAATTGAGTGTGTATATAAGAGAAGGGTTTGTAGACTATTTATATCATAATTTTTGATTGAATGGTAAATATTTGGTTTAAATGGGATGAATCTTAATTAGGTGATTATATGGCAATTAAGTTAGATTAATGTGTATCAAATGGGAATTTCCCCATTTATTTATATTTTATATTAGTAGAATAAAAGAAAAATATTGAATTAGGCAAAATTTGTTAAAGAAAACATTAAATTAGGAAACATGTAATAAAGGAAAATATTAATTGGGCAAAATATAATATTAAAAAATATAAAATTAGGTAAAATTTAATAAAAAGAAAATATTAAATTAGGTATATATTAGGTTCAGATGATACCGAAGCACCAGAATTTTTTCCAAAACTAACGAAGCGTGAAAAAGAGACACATAATATATATATATATATATATAAGCAGATAAATAAAAATATCAAATAATAATAAATAAATAAATTAGTTAATGTTGGGGCGTGCACCTCATTCCGACTCGACGCATACACCTCATCCGAAAAAAACGCCTCGAGGCGCCTTCCCTTTTTTAAAACATTGGTTTTGCGTAGAAATCAGTTTAAACATCTGTCCAGGCATCTGTAGAAAATCTGTGACATACAGGTATAACATTGACATAAAATAAATTGCAATAATGGGCCATGAAAAGATGTTTTAGGTAAAGAACCATCCCATCCCTCTTACAACAAGTAGTGGATCATAACATAATTAAATCCAAACAGCAACAGACCATAATCTGTAATTCGAGCAGAAAAAATAATCATGTAAAAGCATTTAAAACAGTACAGCATATTAAGATTCCCTCGTTGAAGGGGCCTTCTTGGCAGCTTCAGCTGCAGCTTTCTCCGCTTCTAGCTCAGCAACAATGGCATCGATTTCAGCTTCTTCAAGCTGCCGCAATCCGTGCTCTTTAGTCATTACGGCAACTTCAATGTTCTTTCCTCCACTCTCCACAACCTTCAAAGTATCAAAAACAAATTATTATTTTTACATATAATTAAAAATGTCTTTCTAGGCAACTATAATAGGTTCTCCCGAAACAACTCATTCCGAGGGACAAGTTTGAGGAAATGTAAAAGGCATACATTAAATGGAAAAATTGAAATAGGCAGCCCCAGCTTTTTTTATATACTTCTTTGCTTCTGCTAAGTTACCAAATATTCAAATGAAAAAGGTTTTCGTGATTTGCAATTCGGGCAACGGCTCTTTTTTACATGAAACGGTCTAATGGAAACCCTATATCAATCCGGATATGACTTGATAATTTTTGCACTATTGGTAATTTTCAGTAAAGTCCGAGATGCAAACAAGAGAGGCTACACAGGCACAAAAAACAATTTTAAAACTAATTAGTGAGGAGCACTTCATTTTTTATGGACAAATATGCAGATATTTCTACTACACCATACTTGTACAACTTGCAGTAAAGGAACATGGTATATTTACACATGATAAGCTCCAATTTATCCGGCATCGATATTTTCCACGGTAAAAACTCGTGACATAATGCACACTGTTATGCCAAAGTGGTGAAACTGTACATACCTTCTGTACTTTTGTTTGACGGCATACTATATACCACTGAATATTCTCACCATAAAATAAGTTAATAGTTCAATTTTAACTACCTAAGGCATATTTGTTCCAGGGTTCAAAATTTTGGATTCAGATTCTCAATCGCAGAACTAGTTTGTTTAAGGATTCAAATTTCCAATCCCCACCCAACAATTTCTAACATGATTTGGCATCTATCATATAAATTATTATTATTATTATTATTATTATTATTATTATTATTATTATTATTATTATTGTACAAGCTTGTAAAGGGCAAGGTCATCCGCAGGTCATTTAATTAATACAACTAAATACAATATAATAATAAAACATCACCACTTTTCTCTCACTTTTCAAACATGATTTGACAACTACAGTAAAAAGCACACACGGTTCTAAATTCTACAACAAACAAGAATTCTTACAACTACCAAAACTCTCAATACCCAATATTTTGAATATCAGAATTCAAAATCTCAATGACTCATAATCCAAACATCCCATTATGTAAAGAATTCCTATAAACCTCTCGAGTACAAACCACAAGCAAAGAACAAAAGAAGTTTAAAGGACGAAAAACAGACAAGTCACACATATATGGAAGGGATAATTACAAAACCAACCCCTGCGGTTTAGGTTAATTACAAAAACAATATATAGGTTTTTGAAAATTACAAAAAGAACCCTTGATGCTAAACATAAAAGCATTTCAAACACCCCGCTAACATTTGTAAAAATATTAATAATCTCCTTATATTAAACACACAATCAAACATCAAGGTATTTGGGGTTTTTTTTTCTTTCTTTTTTTGTAATTTTCAAACAATGGGTATCTGTAATTAGCTCAAACCTCAGGGGTATTTTTTGTAATTATCCCTATATACAAAGAAAAAGAAGCAGAGTTCAGTTACTTGTTCATTTTAAAATGAGAATGTTTAATTATGAAATTTGAAGCACCAAATTGATATTCACCTAAAAATACTACGTTGCAGCGAGTTAGAATGACTTACCTCCAGCAGAGCACGAATTGCTAACTTCACGGTTTCCTGGCCAGATGTTTCCGTGAAATTCTTCTCAAGAAACTCTCTTATAGAGTTTGAGTTTCTCCCAGTAGCATTAGCTTTCCATGCCGAAAATGTCCCTGATGGATCCGTCTGATAAAGTGATGGAATACCCGTGTAAGGATCAAACCCAATGATCAAGGTTGAGAGTCCAAAAGGTCTCACA
Source organism: Phtheirospermum japonicum (assembly GCA_014905375.1). NCBI lineage: Eukaryota > Viridiplantae > Streptophyta > Magnoliopsida > Lamiales > Orobanchaceae > Phtheirospermum > Phtheirospermum japonicum. The sequence goes on from BMAC01001535.1 coordinate 28,245, forward strand.
CCACCACTCTGTGTGTACTTCTGCTGAAGACTAGCAATGTAGCGAGTGATGTATTCCACAGTCACAGGATCTTCAATTGTTAGCTTATGACTCTGGCATTCAATACGTGCCCTGTTTATTAAAACACGTGCATCGGCCTTCAAGCCAGCACAGGCCAAGGCAATGTGATCATCTAAATTAACAATCTTCCTCACTGATCTGAAAATACCAGAACAAAATAGGTATTAACTGCACAATGCTTAAACTGCCAGAAAAGTGAAAGTGCAAGGATTGAATTCACAAATAGACAGCAAAAAAAATATGTAAAAGGATACTTAAAGGGTAATCTGACAGCTTAACGAATATTGTTTACCAATACATGAAGATCACCTTATTTTAAGAAATCATTAACAAACAAGTTTTTGTTGTAAAATGGAACTCTCATAAATATTCCTTCATATGTATAGAAAGCTACTGATTATTGTTTCATGGCATAAGACTCATTTAAGCCTCTAAAAATTCCAAGTACCCATATATGGTCTATTTCATTCAAGCTCTAATTGGATATAGAATTATCAGTGAAAGTGGTTAGGGTATAAAAATTCCAGATTCGGTTCCAGGGATACTTAAAGTATAGATTATATGGATAAATCAAGCAACCTTTATTAATGTTTACATTGTGCCATTGGAAACCAAGTGAGAAAAGTGCATGTTTACAAGCATTTTCAGAACTAAGTAAGATCCTGAAGTCCTAAATTCGCACTACTCCATTGTCATTTTACAAGTTTATCTGGAAATCTTTAAATCAGGTTATTGTCATTCACAGGAAAATCCTAATTAAACAAACCAGTCCACACAACTAAACAATGAGCTCAAACTTCCGGTCTTAACAATAACATCGCGATAACAGTAGAAAACATCACTAATCAGATAACAAAAACCAGCAACTCACGCCGAATCTTCAACACTACAATAAATCTAACTAACATAATTCCAAAGAAAAAGTAAATACACCTCACTCGGGAAAACCCTAAACCCTAACCAAAATCCATTTACTCATCCAAACAACAATAAACCACGGAAAATAAACAAATTTGTATCTCGCGATCTGCAAGAGTGTGTGTGTGTGCGGGCGTGAGAGAGAGATAAGTAAACCTAGAATCCTGCAACTTGGGAGTGGACTTTTTCTCGACGGCAAGTACGATCGTATCGGTGCCTCGAACACCGACGGCGGCGTTCCCCTTGCGCACGGCTTCGAGAGCATATTCCACCTGAAAAAGGTGGCCGTCCGGCGAGAAAACGGTGATTGCTCTGTCGTATCGCGCCATATCTCACTCCTTTTTGAATGTAATGTTGAAGTAATTAGTGTATTTGCTTTCGATTTGTTACTGGGTTTCCCCCCTTCTATTTTCTTCTTCTCCGATGTCAGAAACGAATTGATTTGCAGAGGACGAAGGAAAAACTGGCAGAACAAAAAAAAGGAGCTTGGGCGACACGACAAGACGCTTTCAAACTATCGACGCCATTGTTAAAGTCGCGTTTTGCTATATATATATATATATATATATATATATAAACAGTACTGGCTATGAGGCAGTTTTGACTCCCGCCAAAACTTTTTACTTTCCCCAAAAGAAATTTTTTTGACGTAAAACCACTTTTATTAACTTTTCAGCGTTTTTTTAATTAGTATTACAACTGTACGATGCATGGGGGAATAATTTTAAGGTTTAATTTATCAAATATTTAATATTATTCTTATGTTGATAATATAAAGTGGTTATAATAATTTAAATAAAAGTAGAATAAGATAAAGATCAATATAATAAATTAAAGAAATTGAAGAATTAAATATTATATAGAACATGGTTAGCAAAACTTATTATTAATCAGAAATTTGTAATTTACAAATGATGAAATACTTCCTTATACACAACATTCATAGTTTTTTTTTCTACGTTTATTTTCATCATCGTAAATCAAGATTTTTAAACATTCTCGATTGATCACTCTTGATCTTTCAACATACAATTGACCATGACTGAAACAGATTTTTTTAAGAAAAATCCAACGTGGGATAGAGATTGGCCTTGACTTTTATTAATTGTCATTGCATATGACAGAATTACCGAAAATTGCCTTCGTTGAAATTTAAACGGCAACCTAGGATCCGATGGTGTTACGGTCATTCGTGGAATTAGTACTAATTCACCTGCGTTACTTTCTTGGAGAATCGTTGCCTCCAAAAATATGATCACCCAATTTCGTAACTACCAATCTAGTTCTATTGCACAAACCAAGTTAATGACCAATATTTCTCAATAACATGATTGGAGTACCAACTTTCAATCGTAGCTCATGATTCGGCAACCCAAAATACTTAATTTGTATTTGAAAACTCGGGTGTGTGGACATCTTGCAAAATGTCAACATTTGTATCAGATTTGCACGCACTATCTGAGCTTAAATATATCTCACATTCCCCTTCATTTAATGAAGTCATATACTCATTAAGCTGAGATTCTGAAGTCTCAAATTCTTTGTCAATCTCAGAACCTTATACAATATCTCCATTAGTGGGAAGAATTGATGGTTGCATACACTATGTTTGGCCCAGTACCTTTAGGAATCACCAGAAGAATTTGGCGAAAATCTCCACCAAGTACAACAGTTTTACCTCCGAATGAAATATTTCTAGCATTTGGATTCTTGAATCCCATAATATCTTTCAATATTTTGTCTAATGCTTCAAAACAATACTTGTGCATCATCGGAGCTTCATCCCAAATTATCAGTTGTGCACGCACCATTAATTCCGCAAGGGGGTCCCCTGGAAAATTCCACACGATGATTCTCCATGGAGATTGAATGGAACTTTAAACCTAGAATGACCGGTTCTTCCTTTTGGAAGAAGACGAGAAGCTATGCCTCTAGATTCCACATATAATACGATTCCACCATTAGATCTTACTTCTGCAGAGTACTCCAAACAAAAAATTTTACAGTTCCTCAATATCCATAAACAAAGAATAAGCTCCCATTTGTTGAAGAGACAGATTTCATGACCTCGTCATACACATGTTTTTTATCTTTATTGAGATTTTGAAATAAATTCGTGTGTTCTTCGATGAGGTCGTCATGGTCATAATCCAATTTTTCAACAATAAATTTATTAAAAGAAATATTAGAGTAAACTTCAGTTGGAATTGGCATTAGAGGAAAGTCCTTTAAGCTCTTCCCTATGCTCTACAACAACTTGTCGACTTCCAGTAAAGCAAGGTTTTAAATTTCAGCATTACTCATTTGCAAATCTGTACAAATAAGATTTAAAAATAATTGTACTTTCACTAATTTATATGAAAAAAATACATAAAAGAACATTATCAAAAAATTATGGATATAATTGAAGTTGATTAATTACCTTTGTTATTTCTCAACTTTTGTTGTTTGTATAAAATGTCATATGATAAATATTTCCAACATTTTTTCCATACTTTTTCCGGTCGAGATATACAATTGGGCGCAAGCAACGTCATGAATAAGGACCTAACAAAATGTGCAGATCCCCAATAACTTGCTTCTTCGATGCCATCGATATATTCCCTATCATCTTCCAGTAGCCCAACTGAGTAGCACGCATCACGATATGTATCGTGTTGCTTTCCGTTAACTTTTTTAAGTCATCGTGACATTGTGCTCCTCAAACAACATTGAGGAGGCACCTAGCATAATAGTTGTTACCGGAACCTGGGGGAACATAATACAACCGAGTAATTTGCAATCTTTGTTTCCTATGGGTCCACTCATTTTTTTTAGTTCCAAACAAAATAATGAGGAAACTCACTATACAACAAATTTTGAGTTTTAGGATATTTCTTGTTAGCTTCAAACCAACCCAAAAATATTGTATGAAGTGTAGTGTTGACTGACGTTTGATCACATCGTCCAATGAATCATTATCATTATATAGTACTCTTTGCTCCCCTGTAAGATGAAAACTCAAACGTAAGACGGAAGGATTTTTATACTGAATTTCATACCTAAAGATTCTCCAAGCCGCTTCACATGGAGAAATGTAACGACAATCGTAATACATCTGGTAAAATATTTTTGTGACCCTATCATTTCCCTTGTTCACATATTTGAATAAATAATTGATTGATCTAGACTGATTACACCATTCAACGTTCATGTGCGCTCCATACTTTAGCAACAAATAATGATTGTGTGGCACAACCCACTTATTATCTAGAGGAGCGCCATTTTTTGTTACCGGCAGACCAGTATTTCTACGTCTATACACCGGGTAACAATCATAGTTAACAGTAGTAGAGTCAACGAACCTCTATGGATAATGTTTTGAGAATTTCTCATCAACCATACAAGGAGAAGGTTTTTTCAAATGCCCACATGAACCATGAATCATCAACTCCGAAACTACTGCATAATACTTTGGATCTTCCTCTTCATCCGCAATCTCAGCTGAAATGATTCGATCAATAATGCTTGTATTAGGGTATTTATTATTTTTTGATAGAAATAGAAGAATGTGGGCATGGGGAAGGCCTCGATTCTAGAACTCCACAATGTAAATAACTACATAAGATGAAAAGTTAAAAATGAAAAACACACTAATAAACAATAAATTGATGATGTATAGAGGTTATTTTGAAATAAATAATTTTAATAATATATATATTTTGATATGCTCACCGGAAACCGTTTTTCCAACTATTTGGTTGTCACGTAAATCTCTAATTAAGCCGTCCAATTTCATCTTGAATATTCTTGAAACTACATCTGGACGATCTTCTGGCTTAAGATTCCTGCTCTTGACAAACCATACAATCTCTGGCCATTTTGGATTGTACGTGAATGTTATGAACAAATCTGGATATCCAGCCCATCGACAAATTGCCATAGCATCTTGGTAATTCTAAATCATATATCATGCACCACCGGTAAATATCGTTGGCAAAACAACTCTGTTACCCACACTGCAACCATTTGTTTCACCGCGTACTACTGCATCAGCAATTCCATTGTACATCTCACTACACAACTCTTTTTGATGGGTTCTAACATACCATAATCTTGCAGATTCAATCATGGTATATCCATCAACTACGAACTATTGTGTAAGCCTTTTGCAAGAGAGGATAGTAGGTGAATTGGTTAACCTTTCATGCAATCGGTACGAGAAGAACTCCCTCTGGCTCACATAATTTCTTCTATTTCCTATCGGTTTTCGATGATCAGCAAAAGGTATATCTTGCCTATAATTATCTTCACCGTAAGGAAATAATAATGGATATTGTAGAGCAAGGTAAGAAGGATGTAAATCATTGATACGTTTCAATTTGCCAGATTTTCTTTCTAAAATAATATCCCTATCACCCATATGTTTTTAAAAATCACCAACAACTAAGATGGAAAGTTCATCGGCTTCGGGTAGATTGTACATTCTTGCATCAGTGCCTCTTCTCCCAATAAGGTGTAATTTTATTTCAATAATACCATCTTCGGGAAACCTGTCCTTGAAATTTCTAAATGACTTAACCAAATTATTTGACCTATCTAACATGGATTTGAGTTCAACAACAATTTCGTTATGTAGAGAATTATTTTTATTGCCTTTTCTGCATAAATGTAAATTATAAAATATGAATACTGTAAATAAATAATATATTAACTTAAATAACAAATGATAATTTGTGAAATTGAAAATCATACCTAATCGAATTAATTCGATTTTGAACTTCGTTTACAGTATCGTATATATAAAGTTGTGCAAACTCCGGTGTATAACCTTCTTCTGGTAGCAAACTCCCTATTAGATGATAGTTTTGATCGTGCATACGAAATATCGGTGGCGAATTTCTCGTGTTCATACTGGAATCAATTTTTCCACCCATAGAAGTAAAAGAAAACATGTTGTTGTATGATAGAATATTCTCTAAAAAAATGTCTACTTTTATCGCTGAAATCGAATATTAGATCATACAAAACTTGTGGTGGCTTCTTCAAAGGAGGCAACACGATCTTTTCCTTGTCACAACAGGTAGAGTACTTCGGTATCGTAATTTCAACACTTGGCTTCAGTCTCTCTCCATACCAAAAACATGCTGAACAATGTCCAGTAGGATCACCAATATCTCAATAAACTCTTCGATAATAAATTTAGACAAATGAAGGTGTCATTGAAATCAATAAACTCTCTCTCTCTCTCTCTCTCTCTATCTATATATATATATATATATATATATTATATATATATATATAGTTGTGTGTGTGTGGTGTGTGTGTGTGTGTGTGTGTGTGTAATTAAAATTTATATTTAAATTAAATAAAGTATCTTAGTGTATTGTTGGAAATAAAAGAATTTTGAAGGAATTACCATCATCAGGAATCTTAGGTTTCTTGGGGTACCGTTTATGTGAAGTCTTATTAAGTGTTATAGTCTCTTTCTTCTGAACTACTTTATTTATTCTTCCATTGCTAATTGCAGTGGATGATGTGGACCCTTTTAAATAACACAAAGGTATATTTGCAAACAAAAAGAAATATTAATCAAATCAATTAATCATCCATTCGAAATATAAGATTTTAGCAAGATATGAATCTTTCAAAGTTTACCCTTTTCAAAAATATATTTCAAAGATGGTCTTCCCACTTTTTGTTTGGGAGTATTTTCTGTTACAATATTCAAAATATTGGAGAGTAGAAAAAATATTATATATTATTGTATAAGTAATATGTAACGTAAAAGATGTGTTAAATAAATATTTCATAATCAAAATTATTAATCATATATCAATATTTAGTTTTATTGTGTTACAATATTATTTCAAAAGTTAAGGTTTACCTTAAAAGTATGTCAAGTTTTTTTTTTTGAAGCATGAGTACATTAAATAAATAAATAAATATATGTATGACTATTCTAAATTTGTGTAATATATCAAAGCCAATAGATAATAGTTTTATATATTCGGTTTATCAATTATCACCAATAACATTATCATGTAAAAGAAGAAATAATCTAAACTGTTAAAGTTGTTATAAAAATTGAACTTCTCTTTGAAATATAAAATTAATATGCAAATGAATAAGTGAATTAAACTATTACCGTTAATAGAAATATTCAAATTTTTTGGTGGACATCCTCTTCTTGGTTTAGGTGTAAGTTGATTTTGAGTCAAATTAACTACAACGGATGCACTGTTGTCCATTTCTGTCAATGGGCCTGAAGAATTATCCGTATTCATGGTGAAACATATGAACTAAACTTATATTCTTTTCATAAAATATTATTACTTCTAATTAGTGGTTTTGGTGGTATATAAAAGTACTGATTTCTATAATGAGTTGTGTGTATTTGTATATTTAATTTATTAAAAAATGAGAAACTTTGCTCTCTATAATCAAATACTGACAATACACCAAATAATATTTAATTTAGTAAATATGTTTATTATTATCACGGGTGTAAAACAACAATATAATTTAAATACAAATTGAACCCAATATTAATGCTCTAAAGAATAATACCGGTGTCAGTAACAGTTGAGTTTTTAGGAGGTCTGCCCCTTTTTCATTTGGAAATTACCTAATTTTGATCCAAGTTTTGTATAATAGCTGAGCTACTTTCCATAAGAATTAATGCAGCAGGAGTAACTACATCTTCTGGAAATATTTGCAGAAATAGATAATTATGCATGATTTTTAGATTTGTGAATAATGTCAAAACTATAGAATTATACTTGTCAATTGATAAGTATTGTGTGACAACAACAACAACAACATCATCATCAACAACAAAAACAACAATAATAATAAAAATAATAATAATGGTGATAATAATAATCCTAACAATTATATAGTATAACAATAATAGTACAGACTCAAAAGCTCGATTAAGAGTGAATGTATATTTTTAAAAATTATTTAAAATTAGTTATAATTGCACAAAACTTATAGTAAATAATAACATACCATTAGAATATTAAAATAATAAATTACCACTAGAAATATCAGTTATTGGAATCTCTGAATATGATATGAAACTTTAGCCACTACCGATGATTGTAAATTATTTGTTGGATTATCCTGATCTGTATAACGCTCTATAGAAGTCAATTCAGATACATTTGTATTTAAAATATAAATTCAAGTTTGGGATGTTTTGGAATTTGATGCACTTTATTAATCGCATATAAAGTACATGTTGTTACATAAAATCATTTGTATAATAACTAAACAATTTATATACATATTAAAATTACTTTAGCGAAATAAATACGTAAGTAAGAGTGATTTCATCAAGAAAAAATAACTTAAATACGTGGATAAAACTAAGCATTATTTATTTTATTATCAAAGATAATTTAATAAAAAAATCAAGGAATTTATAACATGATAGAAAATAACATTATTTAATATTAAAATCCCTAATTATAATTTTTTGTATATTTATTATGTGTTTATTAACTTTTGGTGAAAACATTGCTTAAATATTATAAGTTTAAGTGATATAATTCAATTATAATATTATGATTTATCAAAATATAAATTGAAGTAATTCGTTGTGGTCAAGAAATCTTCAAAATTTGTGAGTTTTAAGTTGTACGCACAATTTATATACAACTATCTATTTAATTTAAAAATAGAAATAAATATATAAATTGGAGTAATTTCTTCAAGAAAAAATAAATTGCATATTAAGCTTAAAAAAAACATTAAAGCATTGTTTATTTTATTATCAGATATAATATAATTTTAAAAAAATCATGAAATTTTTATGCAGATCATGAAACTATACAAACAAAATCATGAAACTATAAAAAATATGAATGCTACCGTCATGACTTATGTTCGACAATTATCTTTTACTGCCAATAATTGTAGACTTTGTGATCTCCCTCATTTCTTTAAGATGAATAAAAATAAATTAATACAATCATCAAGAATGAAAAATATTTTAATTTATAAGTTAACAATAATACACTACATCAAATTAGAAAAATATAATGAGATTATTTGTCAATTTGATTGTATGAATAATGTATTTTGTTTGTCAATTACGAAAATTAAGGAATAATTTCTTTATTAAAACATTAACGAATGTTGTAAGACTTAAGGTATAATTGGATGAATAATTAAAGACTATATAATTATACTTGTTAATTGATAAGTATTTAGTGGCAACAACATCAACAACAACATCAACAATAACAACAACAATAATAATAACAACAATAATAATAACAATAATAATAATGGTGATAATAATAATCTTAACAATTATATAGTATAACAATAATAGTACGGTAAGATTGAGTGTATCTTTTCAAAAATTATTTAAAATTAGTTATAATTTCACAAAAATTACAGTAAAATATTAACATACCATTAGAATAGTAAAATAACAAATTGCCACTAGAAATATCGGTCATTTGAAATCTCTGAAAAGGATATGAAACTTTAGCCACTACCGATGACTGTAAATTATTTGTAGCATTGTTCCGATCTGTGTAACGCTCTATAGAACTCGATTCAGATACACTGGTATTTTCTGCAAAATAAAAGTTTGGGATGTTTTGGAATTTGATGCACTTTATTAATCGCATATAAAGTACATGTTGTTACATAAGATCATCTGTCTAATAACTAAACAATTTATATACATGTCCATATTAATTTTAGCGAAATAAATACGTAAATAAGAGTGAATTCATCAAGAAGAAATAACTTAAATACGTAAATAAAACTAAGAATTGTTTATTTTATTATCGAAGATAATTCAATAAAAAAATCATGGAATTTATAACAGGATAAAAAAATATCATTATTTAATATTAAGATTCCTAATTGTAACTTTTCCTATATTTATTATGTGTTTATTAATTTTTGGTAATAACATTTCCTAAATTTAATAAGATTACTTGATATAATTCAATTATAATATTATAATTTATCAAAACATAAATTGAAGTAATTAATTGTGGTAAAGAATTTTTTTAAAATTTGCGAGTTTAAGTTGTAAGCATAATTATATACATATTAATATAATCAAAATATAGAAATAATTATGTAAATTAGAGTAATTTCATCAAGAGAAAAATAAATTGCATATTAAGCTAAAATAAATTAAAGCATTGTTTATTCTATTATCAAATATAATTTATATAAAAAAATGTATGAAATTCATATAGAGATCATGAAACTATACAAACAAAATCATGAAACTATAAAAAATATGAATGCTACCGTCATAACTTATGTTCGACAATTACCTTTTGCTGCCAATAAGTGTAGACTTGGTGATTTTTTTCATTCTTTTAGGATGAATGAAAAATGAGTTAATATAATCAGTAAAAACAAAAAATATTTTAATTTATAAGTTTAGTTTATATAATTTGAGTGTATGAATGGGTTTTTTTTAATCATTGTGTGGAAAATATATAGAGATAGAAAGTTGTAATAATCATCAATCTTAAAACTTAACTAGTTTTTTTTACACTCATGCGATGCATGGGGCAGGAAGTTAAATATAGAAATGCAAGTTGTATTAATATTATTATTATTATTATTTAATATGTGGAGATTTAAATAAATAGAGAGATATAGATTGAGAGAAATAACTAAAATATCCACATTTGATAAATTATAGATCGAATCCACACTACGTACATGAAAGTTAAGATCATACGTTAGTGAATACTTCTTTATACACCACATTATTGGTCATGTTCGATCCAGAATCGTCATCACCACAAACTAATATCTTCAATCCCTTTCGATGGGTGACACGCGACACGGCAACATATAACTGACCATGACTGAACACGGGATTCTTTAGATAAAGGCCGACGTTCGAGAGCGATTGACCCTGACTCTTATTTATCGTCATCGCATATGAAATCATGAGCGGGAATTGCCTTCTTTGAAACTTGAAAGGTATCCTAACGTCGAAAGGCGTTAGACTCATTCGGGGAAGCAACACTTCTTCTCCCGCCTTTGCATCGGTTAGAATTTTGCATTCAAGGACGTGAGTGGAAAGTCTCATAACAACCAATCTCGTCCCATTACACAATCCCATTGAGTGGTCTATGTTCCTCAACAACATAACAGGAGTCCCCACCTTCAGATGTAGCTCGTGATTGGGCACCCCAGAACACTTTATACCATTCAAGAATTCGGGCGTGTGCAAATCACTCCCACCGTCGGATTTGCAGGCACTGTCCGAACTCAGATAGGTGTACCCCTTGCTCGAGTTCAAAGTGTTCATGTACTCGTTGACAGAGTCCACAACATCGAGAGTCGGGGCCAATATGGCCCTATCCTTCAGGAACATCGGGTCATCAATAGAGTCCCTAAACATCGGATATGTATCCTCAACAACAGTGTTCTAAAAATCGCTAGGCTGCCGCTAGGCGCCAGACCAGCGCCTAGCGCCTAGGGCGCCTAGGCGGGGCCTAGAATTTGAGAATAAATACCCTTATTTACAACATTACATCCAACATTTAATAGTTCAACATACTACCTGCTACACAATAAAGTATATGACAATCCAAAACTAAAAGTAATGATCACAAGTTCAAAACTATTGTTCAATTCAAAGTTCAAAACAATATAAATCCATAGCACACATTACAAAATCAAAATAACTAAATAAGGGCAAGAGTTCTCAGTCTGTTTCTATTATGTTCTGTCTTAATTCTTGCCCTGTAATAATTGAATTGGCATTAAAAAAAATTTAAAACCAAAACGACGTCGTCTGGATTTAAAAAAAAAAAATTGGACTGCTGGCGCCTAGGCGCCGACTTGGGCGCCGAGGGCGCCTAGGCGGCGCCGAATTCCTCCGGCGATTTTTTTGCCCCATTTTCAAAAATCGTGGGCGGTTCGAGGCGCCTAGGCCGATTTTTAGAACAATGCTCAACAATAGCCGCAATGGGGTCGCCCGAATATCAGAGGAGGATATCATCTGGAATTTCTATTGCAGCACAACCGTCATTCGGTCCTCCTATCTTTCCATATCCAATGCTGGCAATCCAATCGGAGAACTCCTCCAACTCAGCACGTTCTTGTCCATCACCCAGACTCTAGAGCCTCATGTTCTGAGTCAGTCTCAACACAGTGCAGTGCCTCCACATGCTGGCCGCATTGATAGCCGCATTGACTATGTCCTGCCGGCTGCCCTTGGGGACAACATGCAATATCTGGCTAAAGTCTCCACCAAACACAACGGTCTTTCCACCAAATAGTTTGTGCCTGTTGGCCGAATCTACATCCTCCATTATATCCTGCAAGCTCTTCTCAATAGCCTCGAAGCAATGCTTGTGCATCATCGGAGCCTCGTCCCATATTATGAGTTTGCAACGAATCAACAATTCCGCAAGCGGGGTGCCTTTCTTAATATTACAACCCGACCCTTCGTGCGGACTCAGAGGGATACCGAACCGGGAGTGTGCGGTCCTTCCACCAGGCAAAAGCAGAGAAGATATGCCGCTCGATGCCATATTCAGCACGATATGACCCTCAGACCTCAACCTAGCGGACAAAGTTCTCCACAGGTACGTTTTTCCCGTACCTCCATAGCCATACACGAAGAACATAGCACCACCATCGGACTCGACCCCACTCATTATCTTGGAGTACACACCCTTCTGCTCACTCGTCATTTTCGAGAAAAGTTTGGCATGCTCAGCTAACAACGTCTTACGATCATAGTTCAACTCATCCTGAATCAATCTACTGTGACCAACACTGCTACCATCGGTCTCCGGAAACGACATGGAATGATAATCGCGCAGGCTCTTCCCTTGACGTCTCAGTAATTTCTCAATCTCTACCAAAGCTAAATCCTTTACCTGAGACTCACTCAAATTCAGTCCTGCCAAGTAACAACACATGTTTAGGTCATAGCACACTCAAACACAATAACCATAACTAATAGAGTAGATTCAATAAATTATAATCATGATTCATTACGCACCACCACGTGCATATACCTGGATCTTTAAAAATCAGACATTGCCTGTAGAGCACATCCTCCGACAGAAACTGCCAACTRTTGTCCCACACTTCCTCGGGCTTAGCAAGAGTATCAGCCGACAGCAGCGACACAAAAAGACACCTGAGAGATTGAGCGGAGTCCCACTCACTTACTTTGGTGATGCCATCAACGTACTCCCTATCGTCTTCCAACAAACCACGTGCATAACATGCCTCACGGTACGACGCATGCTGAACACCATCGTGCTTTTTATAGTCTGCATAACAAGTAGCTCCGTGGACAATAATAAGCAAGCACCTCAGGTAGTAATTATCCCCACAGCCTGGGGCAACGTAATACAACCTACCAACACACGGAACGCGTTGCCCGGGCTTCCACTTCCTCGCATACCTGTCATATACAAACTCGGAGGGTGCCTCTGCATACGTCAGGAATCTCGCCTGAGGATATTTCTTATTCGCCTCCGTCCATTCAAGGAACATGCTCTCCTTCACTGTTTTTTTATTCAGCACATCCTCTATATCCTCGTCCTCTTCATAAAAAATGCTCTGTTCGTTCTCCAGATGGAAGCTGAAACGCGTGACCGGAGGGTACTTATACTGCAGTTCGAAACCCAACAATCTCCATGCCGCCTCACACGAAGAAACATACCTGCAGTCGTAGTACATGTTCACTTCGTCAACGGGTTCGTCAGAATCACCATAGTCAGTTCTTTGATAGAAAGCGGCGATCACACGATCGTGTCCCTTGTTGACATACTTGAACAGATACTTGATAGACCTTGATTGGTTGCACCATTCCACATTTATGTGTGCACCGTATTTCATCAATAGTCGACGATTATGAGGGACAACATATCTGTTGTCCAGGGGGACACCACCCTTTTCCAGCGTTCTCCCATTATCCCTATGTTTGTAACACGGATAACCCTCATCATCAATCAACGTAGCCTCCACGTGCTGTTTCGGGAAATGCTTCGTGCACCGGCCCTCAACCATGCACGAGGAGTTTTTCTTTACAACACCGCACGGTTCGTGCATCATGTATTTTTTCACAGCTTCATAGTATGTGGGGTCGGATGCCTCATCGGGTATTTCGGCCGAAATTATCCTATCTATATCCACAGGAGTCGGATACTAGGCCTCTTTCACCAAGAACAACAATATGTGAGCATGCGACAACCCACGCTTCTAAAACTCTATCATGTACACAACTGCACGCATTTTAAAGAAAAATAAATACATATTATAATCAACGGTTTAAAGAGAAACACGGACATATATTAATAAACAACACGTACACCCGACACATGGTAATAGACAAAGGTAATCTTCTACTCATCTGTAACGGCCTGCCCGAATATTTGATTCTGGCGAAGATCTTCTATCAGCTCATCCAACTTCGCCTTATAAATTCTACAGACGATGTTCGGCCTTTCCTCTGATCTAAGATTACGTGCATCTAAGAAACGAACAATCTCGGGCCAACTTGGGTTGCACGTGAACGTTATGAACAAGTCCAGATAACCAAACTTGCGGCATATGGACATCACATCTTGATAGTTTTGTATCATGAAGCGGGCTCCACCGTTAAAGCTAGATGGAAATATAATACGCTTGCCCCGAGCAGACAGATCAGCATCACTGCGCATGACAGCATCAGCCAAACCCCTGTACATCTCACACCGAAGTTTCTTCTGATTAAATCAAATATACTTTAATCTAGCCGTCTCGACCATGGTGTACGCATCCACAACAAATTACTGAATAATCGTCTGGACGAAAGAATAGTAGAGGGCTCGTCCTCCCTTTCATAAGCCTGAATGCAAAGTATTCACGGGTGCTCATATATTTCCGTCCCTTCTCAATTTTCTTCTTTCTCTCCGTAAACGGGATCTTCTCTATGTAAACCTCCTCCCCATAAGGTAACAACAGAGGATACTGCAAGGCCAAATACGATCCATTCAGCTCATTTATCCTGTGCAAGGAACCACTGCGAGATTCAGCCACTATGTCCCTATCCCCTAGAGCTGCATCAAACTCACCGACAACCAACACGGCAACTTCGTTGCAAGTGGGCAGATTACGTGTACGTTCGTCCCTGTTATTAGTCGTCTTGCCAATAAGACGCACCCGAACATCGGTATGACCACATGACTCGCACGTATTTATCATGATTTTTGGTATATTTGGCTAGTGTTTTAGTTAGATTTGTTGTTAATTTTGGGTATAAGTTGGATTGATTGAGCATATTTTTGTATTTATGTATCTCTGACTTATCTTACCATATTTTATGTTTATTTTAGGTATTTTGAAGTTTTTCGTGTTAAGGTGGATGAGTGTGGGCCCGCGAGTGGAGTTTCAAAGAAATTGGGCCCTGATTTGGTATATTACAGCTGACACTGGGTCTGTCATCCACACTGGGTTATCCAGTGTCAAAACCCAGTGTTAGAAACTTTGGCAGAAATATCCCTCCGATCGGACTGGAAGTCCATCTGATCGAATATAAGCGTTACAAACTCAGATTTTGTGGAGATTTTCAGTTACGGAAGGGGTTTTTGATGGCTACAAAAGGCCAAGAACTCAGCCACATTCAGAGAACCGAAAAACACCATCCTCACACCATCCATAGACGAATAATCCCTCGTCCAGTTCGTGACAAACCCAGACGGGAAGACATTCTCGAACCTCTTGGGGATGACAACCCATGAGCGTTCTTGAATCGTTTTTCATCTTATCTCTCTTTTAAAGATCAGAACCTACCTGGATAGAAGGAACGAAGACCTCTCACGAGGACATGCTCAGAATTGACAAATCCGACCCGTCGCCTCAAAGCCCCACGACAACCAGTTGCAGTGGCGTAGATTCGGTAGTTACCACGGTGGTCGCAGCTTCTCGGGGAGTCCGTGACAGCTTCCAAGGCTCGACTCGTAGACGATAATCCCTCCGGAATAGCTGGAGATAGTTCTCGCAAACATTTTAATCCCGTACACTCTAAACTTTGTTCTCATTGGTTCATTTTGATTTTCAGTAATCTTGTTTGGATATTGTGTTTAGATTATTAATTTGAATCATTTATGTTTGAATTATTGTGAATCATTTGGTGAAGAATTGTTTTGGTTGATTAGTTGATTGATATTATCGTAATTTGGATGTTTGGATGTTTTGGATGTTATTTGGAATCATGATTAGTTGTTGTCTTGAGGTTGTGATAGTGAGTTTGTCAATGGTTGTTGATTAGAAATCACGGGTCTAGTGCTTGGAAACGTTTAGAACCATCGCTTGGAGTCATCGGGCGTTAATCTATACGTTGAGATTGACAACCCCAACTCGTAGACTAAGTGTTCGATGAAATACCTAAGCGGTTGTGGAGACGAGTCCAAGGCCCTAGACCCCCGTTTATTAACCTTTTAAAAGTTGAAGTTCGTTATTAAATCTTTTATTAACTTTAGTTAAGTTCTTGCATAGTGATCGACGCTCTCCTTGCAAGAATAGTTTAAATTGCTCGTAGTATAAATCATCATTTAGTTATTACAATTCTCAAAACCCCCTTGTCCGCGTGTTTAGCGTAACATTTTCGTTATTTTCTCATTAGTAAAAACAAACACAAAAACAACTTTCGATTAGTCTTCCTCGAGAGATCGACTCGAGTTAACTTGCCAAGTCTTCAAGTGACCCCGTTCTCTTGCGGGCGAACTAAAACCCTTTCAAAAGTAGACGCGCACTGTTTAACTGGACTTTAATTTTGAAAGGAATACAAAAGTTCGGATCAAAATTTAGCGCCGTTGCCGGGGAAGGCTAAAGGTTGTAATTTTTGTGTTTGTTCTTCGTGATCTTTGTTCGTGTTTTTATTGGTTTTATTTGTGTTTCGTGTTCGTTTGTGGTTTTTCTCTTTGTTCATTTTTATTATTATCTACCGGTGCATTTAATCTTGTGCATTAAGTGTTGTGATTGCAAGGCACCTTGATGACCAAGATTCAACAAGCCATTTCGAAAAAAAAAAGAAAAAAAAAGAGAGAAAGAAAGAATTTCTAACCCGTACGCTTATTTTGATCTTCGACCGACCACTCAATGGAGTCAAGCGATGCGAGACTACGATCCGGGTGAGTTCTACTATGAGCAACTCCCGGTATTTCATTGGCTCTCGAGTGAGGATCCGTTCGAATTCATCCAAGAGTACCACGCCATAACAAGAAACCTCCCCCTTTTAGGCCTTACAAAGAATGAAGTGAGGATGAAACTTCCACCTCCAAATTCTTACAACGTGAGCCTTAACGATCCACATGCTTCACCCAACCACTACAATCCGAGTTTTGAACCTTCATACGCTCCCTCCGCCTCACCTTCTTATTACACGGGATATGACTCGTATGCTCCATCCGAATTTAATTCTTCCTTTCCGAGCTACGAATCTTATGCCCCTCTCGACTCAATTCCATACTATCCGAGACATGAAAAATATATACCAGATGATCAATTTTTGGCGCGGAAGCAAGAGACTATTCGTCATTGGGACGAACTTGCACAATGGAAATCAGAATTTGGCGCAATCGACTGAGCGACTCATGAAGAATATGGATACGATGTTGGGTCAAATTATGGTTTCTTTGGAAGAGAGGGAAAACCAACAAATCTACAATCATCCTGATGCTCCACTCAATAATGATTCTTACTCAGTTATCCGTGCTGAGGTGGAGCATCTTACCTTTGAAGAGCTGCCAATTCTTGATGTAGTGGAGCCCACATTAGAGTTTATTGACTCAAGCTTGAATGCTTGTTTGGGAGAGTTGTGTGAGGAGATGGAGATTGAGGATTTGGTTGAGATCGCCTCTTTTGCGATTGATTATGAAGTTTTGGGTAATAGTGTAGGGGCGTTTCCGTTGGAGATTTCGAGTGAGGAGGTTGGCAACTCGGACTTACTTGCTCTTTGTGGAGAAGATGGAGTTATGCTACAGGATTTGGAGGAGGTTGTGTTTTTGTAACACCCACGCATCAAATTCACATTTTCATATTTTTATTTATCATTATGCATTGGAAATATGCTCCTAGTCCCAAGCTCGTCGCCATAGACGAATTTCCTATTTTAGTGTTAAATAATCTAAGAATTCTATTTAAAATGAATATATAGTTCGTTTTCAATTAAAAATTTTATTAAAAACTTTAAAGAAACAATTATAATTATTTAGTAATTTATTTATTTAAATTATATTTCTCAACTTTTAAGAAATTATTATAATTATTAAAATTTATTCATTAATGTCAAATTACTATTGGGTCGACTATGAAATTATTCGGTTAATCTATTGGGTCGTT